>CACSLK010027813.1:5903766-5918365 GCA_902706635.1 Striga hermonthica | reverse complement strand
AGGCCTAAGGCCAAAGCTACAGGCCTTTTCCCCCACCAGTCCCTCCAGACAGCTCCTATAGCTACCCATTCCCGCTTCTCTGTGCTCGACTCGGAGTCAGAGGAGGAGTTTCACATTTCCGCTGACCATCTGGGAGCATCGACCAGCTCCCCTTTTGATGATGATGATCTATTAGTGGATGAGATAGAGTCTCCGGCCATCCCATTGTGTATCGAGGCTCTCCCTTCCTCCTCAGCTCTCATGATCGTAGTGTTGGGTTCGATATACTGTACGGAACAAAATAAACAGCGGAATCTTAAAAATTTTAGAAGTATTTATCTCATAAATACTTATTCCATACATAAGTATAACGATATAACGTATAAGCATCATTTAAAATCTAGTAACTTTTACTAATTTTGATTTGTAAAATAATTTCACAAATTACCTTTTACTTGAACTCCTTCAAAATGACGATGATTGAGGAAATCAATTTCCGGTTTAGTAACGATCACTTCTCCTTATTACTCACTTTAGGAATCCAATCGTCTTCCCTCTAATCGAGTCCATCTTTTGAATTCCAACACCGATAACCTCTTTCTTCGCTAGTAGAAAAGTATCGGTTTTGATATAGGAATATTAATTAGAGGATTTTAATTGGGAGATAATTTTTTTTTTCTTTTATTATTTAAGAACTCTTTCTTAAATTTTTATCTTGAAGAACAATTCTTCTTTTTCTCTCTTTTTCAACTCTTGAAAAATTTCAAGACTTAGCAAAAATGTGCAAACATTTTGCACCTATTTATACTAAACTTTTTAGAATAAAATAATCAACATTTGGTAATTATTTATTTTAAATAAAATCAGATTTTATTAATTAATCTCACCAAATATTAACTTTTAATTAATTATGTAAAGTGGTTCATAACCACCATCTACCACAATTATTTTGTCTTTTTATTATTTTAATCTTTAATCATATTAAAGATAAAATAATAAAATAATAATTCTTGAAAGCATTTTCAAGATTTTATTAAAATAATCTTTTCTCCCAATTATAATATTATCCTCTTTATAATAATCATTTTATTATTTTAGATTTGAATTTTAAAATCATATTTTAAAATCCAACTATTAATTTAGTAATTACTTTTATTACTTAATTAATATCCAAAATTCAATTAATCAATCCAATTGATTAATATATAATATTCCTTTAATTGACATCTAATTCATAATTAGATAATTAATTAAATAATCATATTATTTAATTAATTATTATCAGTTAATTCTAACTCTTTAGAAATATCACTTTAACTTGTTTTCATTCAAATATTGGTGTGACCTTTTAGGTTCACTATTAATACTAGTAGTGGGTTTACAACTTACTTGTAATTTGAATTAATCATATTAATTCTTATTCTTGAAATTAACTCTTTAATTTCAAGAACCCACCAAATCATGGGAACACCTAGCAAGTAGCATGATTACCTAGTATTAAGTGAATAGCAAGTAAACCTTTTCAATTACAATTACGTACATGTAAAATCCTTTCGACATCCAATTTCCCGATTAAATCTTGTGTATGAATTTATAAGTCGAAAACCACTTGATTTAATAACTATGATTCTATTTCAAGTTTAGTAATTCATTTATGAATCTCTATTCATCTCGCCTTGGCCAAGGACTTTGAATTACAAACTATGAAACACATAGGAAATTCACTTATCTTATAAGTGTCGAATCCTTTGTTGGTCACTGACAAACTTCCATACATATTAATATAATACCAAAAATATCCCTTTATACGATTGTGCTAGCAATCAAAAAGATAAATCAAAGTATAATATAATATGCACAAAGTTACGATCGTGCCTCAAGTCATAGGATCAATCATGTACTATTGTAACATGAAAATTCTTATTCGACAGAAAATCTTTCATTAAGAATTTTCATACGGTCATGTTCAGTGAATTTGTTCTCTAACAAGCACCTACATATATGTATTTGTGTCCCACGCTAATGTTGATGGAATGCAACATTATTGTCCAACAAGCATACATCATATGTACAAGTCTTTCCGGATTATTCGATATCCCATCTCGAAATATCCTACAACTTGGAACTGAATTTAAGATCACAGCTTTCAAGATATGTTCCATAATCACCATCTCTATGCGCAACCATACCTTATAGCTTTATATGATCTAGGGACTTTTTCATATGTGCTAATATAATATAAATGCTTATACATAAGATAAGTAATGCCTCATACAATATATAAATACTATTAGATTATATAATCAACTAGAATAGATCCAACTTGATTGGAACGCAGGGTATTCTACTCTAACAATCTCCCACTTGCCCTAGTTCCAATCACTCATATATCTAAGACCCATCTTCTCAAGATGCCCTTCAAATACTTTCTGTGATGAGGGCTTTGTTAAGGGATCTATAATATTTTATGCTGAGTCGACTCGATCTATAACGACAACGCCTCTACCAATGATTTCTCTAATCAAATGATATCGTCTCAATATGTGTTTGGATCTTTGATGAGATCTTGGCTCTTTTGCTTGCGCAATAGCCCCATTGTTATCATAATAAATCATTATTGGATCAACAACATACGGTACTACACCCAACGCTTGGATGAAGTTCCGTATCCAAACATCTTCTTTTGCAACATCTGATGCAGCAATATATTCAGCCTCAGTTGTAGAGTTAGCAGTTGTTTTATGTTTGGAATTTTTCCAACTAACTGCTGCTCCATTTAAGGTGAAAACGTATCCGGGACATTAATTTAGAGTCGTCTTTATTAGATTGAAAACTAAACTCAGTAAATCCTTCTAGTTTCAATTCCCCATTGCCGTATATCATAAAGATATCCTTAGTTCTTCTCAAGTACTTAAGGATCATTTTTACGGCCTTCTAGTGATATTCACCTGGATTAGACTGATATCTGCTCGTTACACTAAGTGCATGAGCCACATCAGGTCTTGTACATAACATGGCATACATAATGCTACCAATAGCTGATGCATAAGGTATATGATTCATCCGTTCTCTTTCTTCAGGCGTCTTTGGAGACATTGCCTTAGAAAATGAAACCCTATGACTCATTGGAATATATCCACGTTTAGATTCTTCCATGCTAAATCGTTTTAGCACCTTATTTATGTAGATCGACTGGAAAGTCCAATCATCCTTTTAAATCTATCTCTATAGATTTTTATCCCTAGGATAAAGGATGCTTCTCCCAAGTCTTTCATGGAGAACTGTTTAGACAACCATGTCCTTGTTGACTGAAGCATTCCTATATCATTCCCAATGAGAAGAATGTCATCAACATAGAGCACTAAAATGTTACCGCATTTCCACTAACCTTTTTATAAACACATGGTTCATCCAGATTTTTATGAAAATCAAACGTCTGGATCGTTTCATCAAACCGGATATTTCAACTTCTTGAAGCATGTTTAAGTCCATAAATGGATCTTTGAAGTTTGCAAACCATTTGCTCACTCCCACTAGATATGAAGCCTTGTGGCTGTTTCATATAAATATCTTCCTTAATATTTCCATTAAAAAAAGCAGTTTTCACATCCATTTGACATATCTCGTAATCATAATACGCAGCTATTGCTAGCAATATCCGAATGGATTTCAGCATTACTACTGGTGAAAAAGTTTCCTCATATTCAATTTCTTGTTTTTGAGTATAACCTTTTGCAACCAGTCTTGCTTTATAAGTCCCTACTTCCCCATCTACTCCAAGATTTTGCTTATAGACCCACTTACAGCCAATGGGTGCAATACCCTTTGGTGGATCGACCAAGGTCCATACCTTGTTAGAGTACATAGAGTCCATTTCAGATTGCATAGGCCATTTCTTATAGTCAATGTCCAACATTGCCTCCTCATAGCTTATTGGATCATTATCCAAAAGAAGTCCATCTTCATTGTTCTTTAATAATAGGTACAATCTTTCAGGTACCTTGGAAACCCTCATGGATCTCCTAAGAGGTTGTGTTTCACTTTGCCCAGTCTTTTGGTATGTTATCTGTGTCAATTTGTGGAATAATTTGTGGTTCTTCATTAAGTTCTATAATCTCATTGTTTTCTTTAGAAAGAACCCCTTCTTCTAAGAAAACAGCATTCCTTGAAACAACACCTTTTGTTCTGAGGGATCATAGAAATAATATCCTATAGACTCTTTTGGATACCTCACAAATTTACATAAGATGGATCTCATATCCAACTTATCTCCCACTTACTGCTTCACATAAGCATCACAACCCCATACTTTCATATACTTATTTGAAAGGGTTTTACCATACCATATCTCATAAGGTATGTTAGGCACAACTTTACTTGGCACTCTATTCAAAATATGTGCAGTTTTCTAAGGCATAGCCCCAGAATGAAAGAGGTAGTGTAGTGGAACTCATCATTGATCGAACCATGTCCAACAATGTTCGATTTCTCCTTTCTGAAAGCCCATTAAGTTGTGGAGTTCCAGGAGGAGTCCATTGTGATAGAATCCCGTTATCCTTTAGATAATCTAGAAACTCATTAGTCAAATATTCACCTCCTCGATCTGATTGAAGAGTTTTAATATAACGACCAGTTTGTTTCTCTACTTCATTTCTGAATTCTTTGAACTTTTCAAATACTTCAGATTTACACCTCAAAAGGTATGCATAACCATACCTAGAATAATCATCAGTAAAGGTTATGAAGTAGTGATAGTTCCCCTTTGCACTAACATTTAGTGGTCCACAAACGTCTGTATGGATCAAATCCAATGAACCTTTAGCTCGCTCCACTTGTCCAAAAAATGGTGATTTAGTCATTTTTTTTCTAAGACATGATTCACATGTAGATAACCTATCCTCTCCCCTAAGGTTGAGTTTAAGTCCTAATTTGTGAATCCTCTTTTCAGATATATGACCTAATCTAGCATGACAAAGTGTGAATGAACTATGATTATCTATTTTCCTTTTATTTTGTTGAATTGTTAGGATGTTTCTTTGTGGTGAAATGGTATACAAACCATTTGTTAAATTTCCAGAATATATAAAAGATATATCTTGAGAAATGGAATATTTCCCTTCTTCGATAACAAACTTATATCATTCTCTATCCAAAACTGGAATAGAGATGATATTCTTTATTATTTCTGGAACATACAAACAATTGTTCAAACTTAAACAATTACCACCATCCATAACTAGATTAACAGTCCCAACAGCTAATGCAGCAACTCTTTCTCCATTGTCTATCCTCAGGATTATTTCATCATTCTCTAGTTTCCTGCTTCTTGCCATCATCTGCAACTCATTACAGATATGTGAGCCACAGCCGGTATCTAATACCCAAGAAGAATCATTAACTGATAAGTTAACTTCAACAAAATAAATACCTGAACTTTTCTGACTTACAAGATATTCCTTGTAGTTTCTCTTCCAATGCCCATTTTTGCCACAATGATAACATTCTTGATTGGATATGAGATTAACCTTGTTCTTCCCTTTGTTGTTATTTTCTTTCTTATTAGACACGGGAACCTTTCCCTTCTTCTTCCTCTTCTTAGACATTTCTGCCTTTGATTTGGAAGAAGATCGAATATAAAGCACCGGCTTATCCTTTTTAATTGTGGATTCAGCCGTTTTTAACATATTGACCAGTTCTGAGAAAGAAGTCTCCATACTGTGCATGTTAAAATTAACAACAAATGTGTCAAATGACGGTGACATAGATTGAAGCAAAAGATCCACATAGAGTTCGTTATCCATAACAACTCCAATGGATGTTAGCCTTTCAATAAGGGCTATCATCTTCAGTCCATGATCTTGAACTGAAGAACTCTCAGTCATACGACACCTGAAAAGCTCTTTAGATATCTGATATCTCATTTGCCTCGTCCTTTCACCATACAACTCTTGTATGTGATTAAGGATATCTTTCGCATTATCAAATAATTCGTTTTGTCTCTGCAACTCATTTGACATAGATGCTAACATGTAGCATCTAGCTTGGAGATTGTCATCTCTATGACGTAAATACTCTCCATAGCCATCCGAAGTCACATCCTCTGGTGGAGGAGGAGGGATATTGTCAAGTACATATTCCCTTTTTTCGGATTGAAGAACAATTTTAAGCTTTCTCAACCAAGCAACAAAGTTTGGTCCAGTTAGTTTGTTTTGCTCTAGGATACTCGCAATTGGATTTTTAGCCATTTTAGTAGAATATCTACAAAATGAACGAAGCAGAAAATAATCAGATTATGGATTTATATTCATTTAATATAAGGTCTTTAATATTAAATGTCTCCCACTATTTTAATTAAACCCCAGATTAATTGTGAAAATCTTATTTTCATAATGGGCTTGAAGTCCAATAAACATCTCACACCCCAATATTATGATCGTATGAGATATTTTATCGGTAGTCAACTTTTGACAATTGTATCCCTATACAACCTTCAAGATGTTTTGCCTCACTTTTCTTATATACCTCAATATTATGACCGTATATAATACTCAGTGTCAAATTAAACCCATCAAACCTCCATGATAATGAATTATCAAAATGTCCCACGACTCATGGTCAACACAAAGACGTGTCCATCTCATGGGTATCACTATACTTAGTAGAGATCACAACTTTCAAGTACAAAGTCACTCCACGACTCATGGTCAGTGACTAAGCACCGTAGCGTCGTCATGTCATCTACTTTTGATGGAAGGCATGGATTAATTAGTCAAACTAATATAGTCCATATACATCAATTTGATATCGAATTAATTATATTAATTCTTTAGGGTTATTTTTTGATCTCATCTTTTACTTATGTTTATTTATCGCATCATTCATCACATGAAACACAAACATAAATAAACCTAACATACATCTAATGCATGCATACGGTGGGATGATCATGACCTTGCCTATTCGACCCATTCGAGCCAAAATGGGTCTATGCTTATGTACGTGATAAAATAAATAAATAGAACTACTTCTATTACAATTTATTTTATCTACCCGTACAAGCACAGGCCATCGAGATTTACAACTTGTAAAATTACCCACACACGCGTGGGCCTTTCGCATCGAACGGTCTTCTACCTGATCTAATCTTTTAACGATGCAATAATTTAAAATTTTACAAATCATAACTCAAGAGACTCGCAGGTCTCGATAAATTACAATCATTCAATCATATTGAATAAAATGTAATCATTCAATTATTATGAATAAAAGGCTCATGATCATCCCAAAATTAACCATTCATCGCATGAATTCAACCATATAAATTTATTAATTTAATATATTGATGTAGTAATGACTCATATTAAGTCAAAACAGCTCGAATTAATCCACACAACTAGTCACACGACCAGTGTGGCTTGACACACGACCAGTGTGATATCACACGACCCGTGAGTTCACACGACTCGTGTGAAAATGCCATAAGCAAATTAAAGTTTCTAAATGTCACACGACTGGTCACACGAATCGTGTCGTGTCACACGACCAGTCACACGACCCGTGTCATGTCACACGACCAGTCACACGACCCGTGTGATTTTAAACACTATACTCGTATTTAATACCAGTTTGTGTTTTAACTTTTAAATATGTTTATCTCATAAACATATACTAATCAAAATTGATTTTAAAGATGCAAAATGTGACCTGTGGCTCTGATACCACTGTTGGGTTCGATATACTGTACGGAACAGAATAAGCAGCGGAATTTTAAAATTTTTATAAGTATTTATCTCATAAATACTTATTCCATACATAAGTATAACGATGTAACGTATAAGCATCATTTAAAATCTAGTAACTTTTACTAATTTTGATTTGTAAAATAATTTCACAAATTATCTTTTACTTGAACTCCTTCAAAATGACGATGATTGAGGAAATCAATTTCCGGTTGAGTAACGATCACTTCTCCTTGTTACTCACTTTAGGAATCCAATCGTCTTCCCTCTAATCGAGTCCACCTTTTGAAATCCAACACCGATAACCTCTTTCTGCGCTAGTAGAAAAGTATCGGTTTTGATATAGGAATATTAATTAGAGAATTTTAATTGGGAGATAAATTTTGTTTCTTTTATTATTTAAGAACTCTTTCTTAAATTTTTATCTTGAAGAACAATTCTTCTTTTTCTCTCTTTTTCAACTCTTGAAAAATTTCAAGACTTAGCAAAAATGTGCAAACATTTTGCACCTATTTATACTAAACTATTTAGCATAAAATAAACAACATTTGGTAATTATTTAATTTAAATAAAATCAGATTTTATTAAATAATCTCACCAAATATTGACTTTTAATTAATTATGTGAAGTGGTTCATAACCACCATCTACCACAATTATTTTGTCTTTTCATTATTTTAATCTTTAATCATATTAAAGATAAAATAATAAAATTATAATTCTTGAAAGTATTTTTCAAGATTTTATTAAAATAATCTTTTCTCCCAATTATAATATTATCCTCTTTATAATAATCATATTATTATTTTGGATTTGAATTTTAAAATCATATTTTAAAATCCAACTATTAATTTAGTAATTACATTAATTACTTAATTAATATCCAAAATTTAATTAATCATTCCAATTGATTAATATATAATATTCCTTTAATTGACATTTAATTCATTAGATAATTAATTAAATAATCATATTATTTAATTAATCATTATCAGTTAATTCTAACTCTTTAGAAATATCACTTTAACTTGTTTTCATTCAAATATTGGTGTGACCTTTTTGGTTCACTATTAATACTAGTAGTGGGTTTACAACTTACTTGTAATTTGAATTAATCATATTAATTCTTATTCTTGAAATTAACTCTTTAACTTCAAGAACCCACAAATCATGGGAACACCTAGCAAGTAGCATGATTACCTAGTATTAAGTGAATAGCGAGTAAACCTTTTTCAATTACAATTACGTACATGTAAAATCCTTTTGACATCCAATTTCTCGATTAAATCTTGGGTATGAATTTATAAGTCGAAACCCACTTGATTTAATAACTATGATTCTATTTCAAGTTTAGTAATTCATTTATGAATCTCTATTCATCTCACTTTGGCCAAGGACTTTGAATTACAAACTATGAAACACATAGAAAATTCACTTATCTTATAAGTGTCGAATCCTTTGTTGGCCACTGACAAACTTCCATACATATTAATATAATACCCAAAATATCCATTTATACGATTGTGCTAGCAATCAAAAAGATAAATCAAAGTATAATATAATATGCACAAAGTTACCATCGTGCCTCAAGTCATAGGATCAATCATGTACTATTGTAACATGAAAATTCTTATTCGACAGAAAATCGTTCATTAAGAATTTTCATATGTTCAGTGAACTTGTTCTATAACAAGCACCTACATATATGTATTTGCGTCCCACGCTAATGTTGATGGAATGCAACATTATTATCCAACAAGCATACATCATATGTACAAGTCTTTCCGGATTATTCGATATCCCATCTCGAAATATCCTACGACTTGGAACTGAATTTAAGATCACAGATTTCAAGATATGTTCCATGATCACCATCTCTATGCGCAACCATACCTTATAGCTATATATGATCTAGGGACTTTATCATATGTGCAAATATAATATAAATGCTTATACATAAGATAAAGTAATGCCTCATACAATATATAAATACCATTAGATTATATAATCAAGTAGAATAGATCCAATCTGATTGGAACGCAGGGTATTCTACTCTAACACGTAGAGCCCTTCCCCCACCTTACTTCACTCCCTTGGCCACCAGCTCGACCCCTTTTGACCCTCCCTTCCACTTCCCCATCATCCCCCGCTAGCGGGTCTGATCCGTCTTCCCCACAGAGACAGGCCCAGAGCTCCGAGGGATTGGAGCATCTACAGCTCATCCTCTTACCCCAGGAGTTTCCCCTATACGAGGAGGACCTTCCCAGGAGATCCCATAGCACCGGAGACCACAGACCAGATCGATGACCGCGCAGCTCTCTGCTAGCCGTGCTCTGACCCTACCAGATAAATCAAAGTATAATATAATATGCACAAAGTTACCATCGTGCCTCAAGTCATAGGATCAATCATGTACTATTGTAACATGAAAATTCTTATTCGACAGAAAATCGTTCATTAAGAATTTTCATACAGTCATGTTCAGTGAACTTGTTCTATAACAAGCACCTACATATATGTATTTGCGTCCCACGCTAATGTTGATGGAATGCAACATTATTGTCCAACAAGCATACATCATATGTACAAGTCTTTCCGGATTATTCGATATCCCATCTCGAAATATCCTACGACTTGGAACTGAATTTAAGATCACAGCTTTCAAGATATGTTCCATGATCACCATCTCTATGCGCAACCATACCCTATAGCTATATATGATCTAGGGACTTTATCATATGTGCAAATATAATATAAATGCTTATACATAAGATAAAGTAATGCCTCATACAATATATAAATACCATTAGATTATATAATCAAGTAGAATAGATCCAATCTGATTGGAACGCAGGGTATTCTACTCTAACACGTAGAGCTCCCCCACCTTACTTCACTCCCTTGGCCACCAGCTCGACCCCTTTTGACCCTCCCTTCCACTTCCCCATCATCCCCCGCTAGCGGGTCTGATCCGTCTTCCCCACAAGGACAGGCCCAGAGCTCCGAGGGATTGGAGCATCTACAGCTCATCCTCTTACCCCAGGAGTTTCCCCTATACGAGGAGGACCTTCCCAGGAGATCCCATAACACCGGAGACCACAGACCAGATCGATAACCGCGCAGCTCTCTGCTAGTCGTGCTCTGACCCTACCAGACATACAGACACAGCCTAACCACGGACAGCTCCAGTTAGGCAGTCCCACTGACGTTTAACATGTCAGTCACATCGCTTACATGGAATGCCCGTGGTCTGGCTAATAGGACCACCCTTGCTCATGTTAGATCTCTCATTCGTGAGCATAACCTTGACTTTAAGGCTTTCTTAGAGCCTATGGCTCGTGACCCTTCTTTTGATGTATATTCACTACGCCTTAGTTTTCATGCCTGGATGGGAAACACCTCTAACAAGATTTGGTTTTTCCACTCGCGTGACTTTACTTGTCAGATCCTTCGAGATACTGATCAAGTCTTGCACGTGAAGCTCACCACCGCCCATCTTCCGGAGTCGATCTTTCACACCTTGGTTTATGCCAGCTGTGCGAGGGTTGGTCGCTATGACCTCTAGGAAACCATGCATGAGATTGCTGAGAGTATGGAGGGATTACCGTGGATGATTAGCGGTGATTTCAATATATTCTTGCATCCCAATGAACGCATTGGTGGTGTTTCGGACCGTTCTGCAGAGATCTTAGATTTCTCGCATGTTGTATCAGATCGTGAGCTCATCGACGCTGGTTATGAAGGGGCTCCCTTTACGTGGGAGAGGGTCGGAGTCAAGGAGAGGCTCAACCGCGCTCTCTACTCAGAGGCGTGGACGAGGGTGCTTGTGACCACGGTTGTAACGCACCTCACTCTAATTGGATCCGACCATGCCCCCTTCTGATTCGTTGTCTATTCTCTATTCCCCTCGACGAGCGTCCTTCCGCTTCCAGAACATGTGGGTCCGCCACCATTCTTACTACGATACTGTTAGAGCCTCCTGGCAGCAGGCTACGCATCTCTATGGGATGCGCAACCTGGAGAAGAAGCTCATGAGACTCCGTCGCGTTTTGAAGCAGTGGAACTGGACGATTTTTGGTGACATTTCTCAGTGCTTTACTGCAGCTCAGACTGCGTGTGCAGAGGCAGAACGAACCTATGATTTAGATTCTTCGCCAGAGAATAGGTCCGAGATGCGCCGCTGCCATGTTGAGTACCAGTTGCGCCTCCTCATGGAGGAAGATTTCTGGAAGTAGAAGGTTGTTGTGCGCTGGGTGGCTGAGGGGGAGCGTAATACTAAGTTCTTCCAGGGATTCGTGAGGCAGAAGCGAGTCAAGTCGTATATCCATAGTGTTAGGGATAACGGGTTATCCATGACCCAGAAGTCCCAGATACGGGAGTCGGCTAGGGCTTACTTCCATTCTATCTTTTCCTCTGAGCGGGATTTCTTACGCACCCCGACCCGGCCCTCTTTCCGACCATCCCGCAGTCGGTCGATCTTGTTGACCTCTGTGACCTCCCGAGTAAGGAGGAAATCAGGGAGGCTGTGTTTGGGATAGATCCCAACAACGTCTCCGGACCGGATGGTTTTTTGTCCATCTTCTTCCAGTCTTGCTGGGAGATTGTGGGTACTGACAAGAGGAAGCTGTGAGGGATTTTTTCTCTGGCCACCAGATGCCAGAGTCCTTCACGGCAACCTCCATCATTTTGATCCCGAAGAGATCAGGACCTAGTTCTTGGTCTGACTATAGACCTATCAGCTTATGCAACGTGACTAATAAGATCATTTCTAAAATCCTCAACAGTCGCCTCGCCCCTCTCCTCCCCCACCTTGTCTCTCCGAACCAGAGTGGATTCATCAAGGATCGAGTCATTAGTGATAATATCCTTCTGGCTCAGAAGATGATACACGACATCTCTCACGCGAATCAAACACGAACCCCGAACCTCGTGCTAAAGCTAGACATAGCCAAAGCATATGATAGGGTCGAGTGGTCGTTTCTCAGAGAGGTACTGTTTCGGATGGGATTCCCTAACCGGTGGATTAGCTTTGTGGAGGCGTGTGTAGAGCACTGCACATTCTCCGTTTTGATTAATGGTAGCCCCACGACCTTTTTCCCTTATACCCGCGGCATTCATCAAGGGGACCCCTTATCCCCCTTCCTGTTTGTTCTGGTGGCTGACTATCTCTCTCGCTGCCTTGACGGCTTCATTCGCGATTTTTCGAGGATGACCTACAGCACGCGTGGTTGTGGGCCTTCCATCTTCCACCTTTCTTACGCGGATGACATTATCATTTTCACTCGTGCGAATGATAATGGGCTAGTTGCTCTCATGAGTGTTTTGGACCACTACAGTGAGACATCTGGCCAGCTAGTCAGTGTTTGTAAGAGTTCCTTTATCATGGACCACCACGTTGCAGACCATTGGGCTCACCAGATTCACGAGCGTACTGGATTTGCTTGGGGGGACTTACCCATCCCTTACCTTGGGGCCCCCTTGTACAAAGGTCATCTTTCCTATGAGCTTTTTATTGACGTCCGTCAGAGGATGATTGACCAGATTTCTGGCTAGTCACATAGACACCTATCCTTTAGAGGTCGTCTTGCTCTGATCAAGAGCACTCTTTGTGCCCTTCCTCTTCACCTTCTCGCGGTGCTTGACCCCCACAAGTCTATTATTCATGAGTTAGATCAAATCTTAGCCCGCTATTTTTGGAGCTATGGCGAGGGCTCGCGAGGTCGACGGCAGACCCACTGGGTGAAGTGGGATTCCATCTGTCGTCCCCACTCTGAGGGTGGGCTCGGGATTCGGCGTTTCTCTGATATGGTTACTGCGTTTTCCTACAGGATGTGGTGGCGCCTTAGGGAGGGCAAGACCCTTTGGGCCCAATACCTCCTGAGGAAATATTGCCCTGGTGGTGCTGCCCATCCTTGCAGGGTGACAACCACCGCTCGGGATAGTCGACAGTGGAGATGTCTCACCACTGTTGGCAGGCGTGCTCAGAAGCACATTTTTTGGACCTTGGTTCTGGGGAGGTTAGCTTCTGGGGTGAGTGGTGGTTCGGCGAGGCCCCTCTCTCGAGGACTAGGCGAGTCACTCACCTGCCTTTCATACAGGTGAAGGACCTTTGGACGGGAGGGTTTTGGGATAGAGATAAGATGAAGGATATTCTTGGTGAGGGTGGGGGTTTTAGTAGTCTAGAGATTGACCAGATCCGACAGATTCCCATTCTGGAGGGAGGTTTGGATGGCATGAGGTGGAGACTTACATCTTCGGGTGCATTCTCTACGTAATCATCCTGGGGAGATGTGAGGCTGAGCAACCGGCCAAACCGCCTCTTCGGGGCCATATGGACCGACCTTCTCACCCCGACCATTTCCGTCTTTTTGTGGCGCCTTCTATTACGGTGCATTCCCATTGACACTGTGATGCAGGCGAGAGGGTTCTCTTTTCCCTCCCGCTGCCATTGTTGTGCTGAGACCGGTACCTTTAAGATCGAGACTTTCACCCATCTTTTCATTGAGAGTGAGACTGTGAGGAGAGTGTGGGAGCACTATGCTAGATATACTCATATACCCCTACCCACTACAGACAGTTTTTTTAGCTTCTGAGTTTTTTCTCACTCCGCACACACAGTAGACACGTGGGCTTCCTTATTCCTTGTCTGATCCTATGGGCCACCTGAAAAGGAATAATGCGAAGCATAGGGATATTTTATTTTCTTGTGCTCACATTATTTTGCAGGTGGACAGAAACCTCTCTCTCCTTACCCCCTGGGTAGACCCACGACAAGAGACTGGACAGGGTGTACACTGCCCCATCGTTTGAGGCCACCACCTCCTTTATCTGTCTAGCACCCACGACCCAGGATCGTTGTTTGGCTGAAACCCAAGGCTCCTT
>CACSLK010027813.1:5870755-5883438 GCA_902706635.1 Striga hermonthica | reverse complement strand
CTACTCGCTAGGTAATTGCCCCTATTCGGGCAGAATCTTACATACATACCTCAACCATGGTATTGCGATTATAAAAGATGTAATACCCAGTACAGGGTCCCCACCTGATATCCTGAAATACAAGTACTGAATGGTTTGCAACTGTCGGAGGCTCGGCTCTCCACAACTACAAAATATATAAGCACAAAATATATTTAAGTACTTATCTTAAACTGAAAACTCAAATTTTATTATCTGAGCTGTCTAGGTTCGCTCACCTGGCTTTAAAAATCATTTAGGGATTTACGAGCTGATTTTGAAAATATTATTGTCTTTGAGGCATACTAGAGTTCTCTGAAATATTTCTAAGTCTGAGACTATAATCTGACTTAACATAACATGACTAAAATCTTAAATCTGATTAAATCTGAAATGTCTGGATCTTAAATATATCTTAAATCTTAACTTTATATCTGAAATCTTAAATTTGTCTGAAATATATCTATCTGAAATTTCTCGAATCGTCCGGCTACCCGGACTGATCCGACTGTACTGCAGTTCTCTCCGGACTGCCCGGACTGGTTTGACTGAACTGGACCGATGACTCACTCGGAGTCGGTCGATCATTGGCTTGACTATGTGCAGCTCGGTTTGACCGTGGTCCGGGTTCGGCGTGGCAACTCGGGGCCGGCACGAACTCGACTGACACGGCTTAACCGATGCACGGTTTGGAGCGGTGCCACGGTCACTGACGCAGGGGCGTGCTTGGACCACGGCTAACGGAAATGGCGTGTAAATTGTAGGTCGGATGGACTCGGTGCAGGGGCACGCACTCGGTGGTTTGACTCGGACTCGGTGCACGGGCACGCACTCGGTGGTTTGACTCCAACGATCGGATGAGAGTCGAGCACGTGTGCGGGATGACGATACGCTTTACGAATTAGTGCTACGATGTCTAAAATTGCTTAAACATCACTAGGGTTCGATCCATTAAACTCGGATCCGAAATAATATCCGGTTATCAGAACTGGATAAGACTAGGGTTTTTGATTCTCGAAAATCTTAACTCATTTAAAGTCGATCCTTAATTAATAATTTCTATGTGATTTTTACCAATTTTATAATCAACAACTGCAGCTAAAATATCAACCGGACTAATATTCTAAAATATCGCAAAATGAGGCTAACGTCTCGATATTTATTCTATATCAAACGGTGTCCGAAAATTACGAAATTCGAAACACACCATCCTCAACATATACATGATATATGGTCAAAATATCGCAACTCAATTCAACTCCTAACACATTTAACTAGTAACCGCTTCAACCGCTCAAATCATTCAAAAATCTCGTTCGCCTATCAAACGAACTCTAAAATTTCTCAAATTTGAACCTAAGCCTCAAGACATTGAATTATGATTTATCGAGTTGGTTTCGTAATTTTTGAGTCAACCACCAATATTTAATGAATTTATGGCCATTTTACTCGATAAAATCGTAATAAATCATATCAAGCTCGAAATTTCCCAAAACTTATTTTTATAATTAATTTAAATTGTTGTCTAAGGCCACGAAGATGGAGTTTCAGCTATTATACCTCCCAAGGGATTCGAAATGAAAATAGAAAGATAAATAGAGATAATGAGTCCTTGGTTGCTCTCGGAACCGGGTCGGGCTAACTAATCAAGCTCGGATCTGAGCTGAACCGTACGAATATGGTCTGTTGGACTTGAGTCAGAGGTTGGGCTGACTCGGTTTGCCTAGATCGAGGCTCGAGACGCGCTCGAGAGTGCTGGTCGCGGGTCCCCAGGCGCGTGTACGGAAGCTGCCAAACAGGACCCGAGATGGACTCGCACGAGGGTCACTGGTTGATGTACAGTCGCGAACCTGGGCTCGCCTGATGTGTGGCGTCGTCGCCGACGCGAAGGGCGGCTGGGAACGACGTGAAATGAACTCGCCGGAAAGTGGTTGAGTGGCTCGCTGAAAGCGACGAGCTGTGCTGCTGGACTTCTTTGGCTCGTCGGTGTTCAAGCTACGACTGAGAGAGATGGATGGCGACAGCTCGACAGGACTTGCGAGCAGATGAGGTGGCTCAGTGGTGCGTGTACTGAGGTGGTGCGACCAGCAGACGGGGCAGCTGCAAGTGACGGCGACAAGAGCTTGGTTGCAGAGGCTCGCCAGAAAACGAAACTCGAGGTCGACGGCGGGGCTCGAGCTCGAAATGGTGGCTGCAAACTCGAGCTGGAAGAGGGAGATGAGTGGCGGATTTGCGTTTTCTGGCGTGAGGTTGAGTTGCGACGAGGATGCTGGTGGTGATTTGGCGCTCGACGGTCGGAAGTTCGCCGGAAAGAGGGGTGGCAGCCGAATTCCTTCATTTCTTGTGTTGGGAGATGTAGATGAAGAAGGAGATGATTTATTTATAGTAGTAGAGGGATTTTAGGGTTTTGGTGTGAATTGGGCCAATTTTTTGGGCTTTTAATTAAATTACTTGGACTCGAATAATCGGGCTTCAAAATTTCTAAAATTGGGCCTTTAAAATCTCCTACTATCGGGCTCGATTAAATCGAACATAGACTTAGGAAATCTTATTTGTTCGGTATTATAAGTCGACTGGAACTTGGACTAAATAAATTAGTCGCTCGAGTTACTAAAATAATTTGGCTTGTATTTAAAAATCGACTATATGCTCGATTAACTTAAATGGGCCGGTTAAAATAACTGGACTTGCTCGAAAATGATTAGACTCGAATAAATGAATTATTCGGCCTCGGTCAACTTAAATACAATTCCGATCATTCCAAGGCTCGGTTAAAAAAAAATAACCGATACTCGGGCTAAATAAATCCGACTTTAATAATTAAAATCAAATAAATTCTCCATGGCTTCAACTTTAATACTAATTACTCAATCTAATGCAAAATAATAATAATAAATACATTAAATTTGGAAACTTAATATTTATGGAAATATAGTCGAGCTCCATAAATAGTAAATAATTTTCTGGGCGTTACAAACTGTCAACTAGATCAATCGCCCAATGAGACGATGATGACGCTCAGGGTAAAAAAACAGAGGGTCGTTTGCTAAGGGAAGCTGGTGATTTTGTTCCATGGGAAAAGCTGCCGATTTTCTGCCATGTAGACCGGTCTCTATCACAATATCAAGAGTGTACAAATGTTGGCACAAGAAAATTCCCGAAGACTTCCTAAATGCCGAGAAAATACTTCAACATACCCAAGTCCTTCATATGGAAACATCGACCCAAATAGTCCTTAAATGCAGCAATAGAGATTGGGTCGCTCCAAAAAATGATAAGATCATCGACATATACCAGAACATGCAAGCTTATCGAGTCACGATGAAGGACGACCAAGGAGTAATCGGAATGGGACTGTTAAAAACCATACCGACGTAACGCAGTAGCAAGTTTCACAAACAACACTGAGGTGCTTGCTTTAAGCCAAATAGAGACCTGTGTAGCCGACATACCTTACTGGGATCAGGTGAATGAAAACTCGGAGGACGTCTAATGTAGACTTCCTCAGTCAGATATTGTGCATGTCCATCTGATGAACCTTCCAGTGGCGAGCTGCCGCGACAGCAAGAAATGTCCGCACCGTAACCATTTTGGCAGCATGTGTAAATGTCTCATGATAATCACAAAACCAGATCAACGGGATAAGCTGGTTGTATACATGTTTGTATGTAAGGTGGCTATAAGCTCAGTGTTATTAAAGAAGGAAGATGGCTAACAAAGTCAATCTACTATACAAGTATAATATTGCAAGGAATAAAGAAGAGGTATTCTAAAGTTGAAAAAGATGCCCTCGCGCTTATCTTGACGGCACGAAAGTTGCGATCTTACTTTTTGGCTCATAAGGTGGTAAGTCGAACAAGTATGCTTTAAAGGGTACCATTTGTCGTCCTTCGGCTTCATGAAGGATGTAAAATGGGCGCTAGAGCTTGAGGAGTACGATGTGAGATTTGTAGTAAGGAAAGCTATGAAAGCACAAGCCTTGGCTGACTTCATTTAGAAGTGTATGTCGGAGGTGGAGATCGGTTAATGGATGTTGTACGTTGATGGTTCCTCTACCATAGGATGAGTTGGTTTTGCCATCCTAGTTGTAACACCAGAACAAGATCACCTCGAATATTCCATCAAGCTATCATTTAGAGCATCAAATAATGAAGCAAAGTTGAGGCTTTGGTCAAAAGAATCCAGCTCGTCTTGAAAGGGAGAGCTCGGCAGATGATCATCCATTCTGATTCTCAACTCGTGGTTGAGCAGATCAAAGGGGAATACAAAGAAAACGAATATTAGATGTAGTGTTATGTGGCCACGATCAACTCAATGTTAAAGGGGTTTGTGACTATTTGTCTCATTTTTGTTGTTTTTTTGTTATTGTTTTTCTTTTCTTTTCCCTAGTTTAGGTCTTTTCGTTCTTTTTTAGTTCGTTTCGTGCTTTATTATGCATTTTCCTTTATTTTTAGTCTTTCTTGTGTTTTTCGGTATTTTTCCAGTTTTTCGTCGTCGTTGGTGTGCAGGTTATAAGGCTCGGGAGGATTTGTTTTCCACGTTAAATATACCGGGTGAATATGGTAAAAGATATCATTTCGTTGGGAGTACACCGAAAAAATCGGAACCGAATTCCAAGATCATATGAGCGTATACGAGCCAAGGATGTGAAGTTGTGCGACTAAACCGGCGAGACTTCCAGGTGCCGCGCCAGCCAACCCCTGTCGACGCTACGACATGGACAAAAGACCCAAATCCCAGCCCCGAGCCGCGGCACGCGTCGCGCCGCGACGCCTACCATTTCTTTTCTCCCAGCCCAGCCAGCAACTACTCACTCCACGCTCGTGCCGCTGTCACGCCGCGACGCCACCTTCTGCCGCGCCACGAAGAAGCCCCGCGCCGCGAAGCCTGCTGCCCAGGACGACCTCTGCCACGCTCGCGCTGCTGTCACTTCCTCCCAGATTGCCCTCCTTCGCGCCGTGAGCCCTCACCGCGCCGCGGCACGCCGTCCTTTCACGCTGTTTTTGGATTCAATCGTGTTTATCGAATTCCACTTTGAGAATTATCAATCGTAAGATTTCTTTTATCTTAATCGTTTATTATGAATTCTTGGGATGCGATAATTATTTTTGTTGATTGTTAGCTAAATCTTCATGCTAGGGATAGGGGATTAATGTTTTGATTTCGGTTGTGATTGTGGGATTAGATGATTGTTCGTCTTATGCAAATTGGTCTTCATTAGGTTTTTTCACTAATCGTTCTTGAGTTTTGAGAATTGTTGAAGGGTGACACTTCAACTTCCAATTATTTTAATTGAATTCAATTAATTCATGTTTGATATTGGTGAATCTTTTTGATTAGTCGGTTAACCACCTTCTACTCTTATTTTTATCGATTCTTAGAACCGGAAGGGGAGGTGTCGGTCGAATTAGGTTTGCATAAGCTAGACTTGTTCGTAATTATATTGCCTATGATTTAAATGACTTGGTAATTGTCGTTCTAGTTTGTTTTCTTGTTACGAAGAGTTATTGGGAATGAGTTCTAGAACGTGCAATTTATTCAAATCACTTAACTGAACAATCACTGGCCCATTAACTGCTATTCGAGCCAAAACGGATATCCCCGACTCCCTAGCAGCTTTAATCTCATTTGTTCTACGTGATCACTTGCTATTTACTTTACTTTATTTTAATTCTTAGTTGATAATTAAAAAACCAACCTGTAATCTAAATTAGAATGTTTAGGAATTCTATTTTCCATTTCTTGTGTTTGAATAATCGTGCAATTTATTCCGGCTGACCTTCCTCGAGAGACACGACCCGGTGTCGAATCCTTCGATTTTACTCCGGTAAAAATATTTACAACAAACTTGGCGCCGTTGCCAGGGAAGGTTCAGGACATATTTTGTGCGCTTATTCATTTTGATTTTATGTGTTTCTCTTGTTTTCTTTTTATTTGTTTAGGTGTTAGTTTTTATTTTTATTTTCATTTGATTTGAGTTTACCGTTGGTGCTCGTAACCATTTGTTGTCTGAGTGTATTCGTACTAGGAGTGGACGTATACTATCTCCGATCAACAAGTCAGTTAACGAGAGCTTGAGAGAGTTGCTAGAAAAGCTGACCCTCGAATCACACACAGACAACGAGCTTCCCCCAAGTCACCCGAGGGGAGTGATTCAGACATGGCTGGACAACAACAACCATCTCGCAACATCCTCCGGAACCTGGACCAGCCCATGATTGGGCCAATAACATCTTGCATCCGGATGCCACAAGCCGCCCGTAACTATGAGCTGAAGATGATCCACTACAATCAGCTTTCATCATTCCACGGGCTCGCCAACGAGGACCCACTCCACTTTCTCTGGGAGTTTTACAACGTTCTTGAGACGTTTCCTCTACATGGGCTGTCTGAGGACCATCTAAAAATGCGATGATTCTCAGAGACTCTGAAGGACCGAGCCAAGGCGTGGTTCATGACCCTCGCCCCAGATTCTCTCACAACTTGGCCAGAAGTCTATGCTAAATTTGTCGGGAAGTATTCCCATCAGAAGACCCAGGACATCCGGTCCCAAATTGTCTCCTTTGCTCAACTGCCACACGAGCCTCTTCATGAGGCTTGAGAACGTTTCGAGGACCTCCAGAGGCAGTGCCCCCACCATAACCTCGCTCCGAGGCTAATAGCGAATTGCTTATACGACTCTCTCCACCAAAACTTGCAGTACATGGTGGACAATGCAGCTAGAGTAGATGTAGGGGCCAAAACAGCGGAAGAGATGATTGAAATTTACGAGACGATAAGTGTGCTAACTTGTCTCAGAAAAGTGTCAGAGGCAAGAGGTCTACAGTGAATGAGGTTGGTACAAGTAATAGTGCCATGGCCCAGCAGTTAGCCGAGCTCACAGAGCAGATGCGGTTAATGAACGCTCGAAGTTCCTCATCGATTCAGACGATGGCAGTAAATGCTTGTGGAGCATACGGAGTATAGGGACACAGTTCTGAGGTGTGTCTTATGGCTATCGAGCCAAACTTTGAGGGACAAGGAGCTGACCTGAACGCTGTACAAGGATACCAGAACCGGCCCGGGAATGACCCGTATTCGAATACATATAATCCCGAGTGGAGAAACCACCTGTAACACCCCACTTTGATTTAAAGAAATTCCGGACTTTCCAAAAATCAATATAGAAATTTTCGAGATCATTTTCGAAATTTAATGGGTGTTAAACAACATTTCCATAACCCAAGTCTTATCAGGGCTCACGGGGATTCATTACCCGGTTTTCACAAATGGTTTTCATTAACCGAACATATCACGAGGCACAATTCTTAACACGAATATATAATCAAACCATAATACCCAACATTAGGGTTCCATAGATTTTCCAAAAACACACAAGTCATAAGTTCTGGAAAATAGTTTAGTCAAATCTCATCATAAAGGTTCATGAAACCCTATTATTCAAACGGAAGCAATAACAAGCATAAATAAATGACCGACTGACTCGCCTCTTCTCGTCACCCAGCTCCTGCTTAACCTGCATCGGTGAAGAGCAGGTGGGGATGAGCACAAGATGAAAAGCGTGCTCACCACTATGCACATATATCACAACATAATAATGAAGAGAAGGTATGGTTAGAGTATGAACATAAAACAATTACTTTGTCACGTCTCCTAATCACATCACAACATAATACCCACGTGTACACATCTTTCATTAGCCAAGGAAAGGGGATTCATTACCCTAACTCATGGGGGTACGTGCCATACGACAAGGCACGACCTTTCATTAGGTCTTACGGAGACTTACCTCGCAGGTAACCGTGTTACATCGACGGGGACAACCGTACCGACGGCCAAATCGGCTCACGCCGATAGGCTACATGGTTTACGTACATACTAAAATCATACCAATTCAACATTATAATAAACACGTATGGCATAGAAGATTTTATTAAAACCCACCTGGTACAGCAAGAGAATATGGCACACAACGGGAGTAGGCAGCGAGCACGGCTCGTCAGACACCTACAATAATTAATACTAAGATCAACACTTACTTGACCTTAGAGAATAATCACAAGCATACATTGGTCGAACTTGATTCAACCAAGTAGTTCGTGAAGTTCCGTGGATATTGGAACACTTGGGTCCTACATCTAGACTTGACCAAAATGCATATTTATAACACATATAGTCCTAGCACGCAAAACTAAGTCAAACTAGTCAAAGGCACACATAAGGGTTCGGGAAAAATTATAAGAAAAGCTTGGGTCGGGCCCCGCGCTGCTCGCTGGTACGGTCGTGCACGACTGGGAGCGGCTGGTGGTGCGCACGGGCGCTGGGCACTGTGCTGGGGGCTCTGGGTGCTGGGCTGCGGGCGCTGGGGTGCTGTGATGCGGAAGTGGGTTCCGAGCCCCGATAAGATGAAGGTCCAAAAGCAGTGACGACCCGAGGAGGCTGAAAATAGGGCCAAAACGACGCATGCATGGCCTAAAAGAAGGGCACGAGCGCGTATGCGGACGGGCTTGGATCGAGGAGTGCATAGACGTGATGCACGAGCGCACGAAGCGGATAATGAGGGTCGCGCATGGAGGTGCGCAAGGACACGCAAGAAGATGGTATCGAGGCTAGCAAAGCTCACACGCACGGAGAGGTGCATTAGGCAAGGGCGCGCACACGCGCACTGGCGTAGAGGCGCATGGTGTCTAGAGGTTAAGCGAAGTGGCACGCAGGGGGAGGTTGTTGGGTGGATGGCGTGCGAGGGGAGTTGCTGCGGATGGACGGGCACGCATCGAGCGATGGGCGATGCGCAGGCATTGGGCGCGCTGGACGATGAGCGCGGGGCGCATGGCGACACGCGCGAGGCACCATGCGAGAACAAGCTGGCAAGCCTAATCCTCGTAGGAATAGGCAAGGCGCGAATACTAATCCTCGCAGGAATAGGAAAAGCAGCTGAGTGCTGGAACGCGCGTGAAAGATTGATGACAGGAGTAATCCTCGGAAGATCAGAAAACGTAACCGAGAGCATATTCCTAGTAGGAATAGGAATAGTGGATATGGGCTCGAAGCATGGTCCTACAAAAAATAGGAGTGACGCAGCAGGCGCGCAAGACCTAGTCATCGAAGGACTAGGCAAGCGGACGGTGCGCGCGCGTGCAAGGCAAGGCGCGCGACGCCTAGCACCACGAGGAGTAGGCAAGGTGAGGAGGCGCGCGCACACGCGAAGGGGCGCGCGACGCGTACAAAGGCGGCGAAGGTTTGGGAAGGACTTGGAGCATTCTAGAATTGTTTGGAGTGCAAGACAAGTAATTAGGAGATCTAGTAGATTTAGGATTTTATGGTAGTAGGATATTTACTTACCTTAGGATTTAATATTTTATTGTTTTATTAGTTTCCTATTAAGATTGGAACTAGAGGTAGTTGACATCTATAAATACCCATGTACCTCTTCATTAATAAACATGTTGAGTCTTGGAATTGATGAGTGAATCTCATAGAGGGGGAACTTATGTTCTTACGTGTGTTTAAACAAGGCCGTTAGTGCGTGTTTACATACAGTGTCGGAGAGAAGGTCATTAGAGCGTCTTGAAGTCACAGTGTCTAGGAGAAGGCCGATAGTGCGTCTGTTAGATACACCTATCGTGGATAAACGAAGGCCCTAGTGCGCGTTTATTCACAACCCGGAAATAGGTAAAAACACGGTCCGTCATCATTGTTGCTTTCATTGAGAGGGTTTCATTGAGAGTTGCTGATCGTGTTCTTTATCTATCTATCTTTTTCTTTTTTTTTTTTTGGTTTGCCTTTTGCTGAGGGACCGAATTTCTTTTCTTTTTTGGTCGAAATTTTTGAATTTCTGTTTAAATTTTTCATTTGTTTTTTCGTGTCTTTAAAAAAAAAAAGTGTCATCTTGTTAGTCCTTTGTTTGATTTTTGTTTCGGTTATTACCTTTTGTTGAGGGGCCAAATTTTTTTTTTGTTCGATTTTTTGAGTCTTTGTTGGGGGTTCGATTTTTCAAATTTTTCCCCTATTATTTTCGAAAATTTGAGTCATAAAAAAGAGAGAGAGAGAGAGAGAGAGTCATGATGTTACCATTAGATGCGTGGGATCAAGAGGATCTCGAATACCTCGAAAGTTTGGAGAGGGAATTAACCCCTTGGGAGCAAGAGTATTTGGAGGAGATGTACGAGCAAAAGGAGGAGTATGAAAGACAACTCAAGATCATGGAGGAAGAGCAACAAGCCGAGGCTGATGAGAAGTTTCCAGAATCGTGCGAGCAAGAAGCCAAAGTGGTTGAGTTCGAGGAAGAGATCTTGCTCGTGGACGAAGAGGGCCTTGGCGAGGAGACGTGCGTGAAGGAAGAAGCGATCGATGTCAAGGGTGAAGTCTTGGTCGAGATCGAAGGGGAGGATAAGCCCGAGCTAGTTGAGATAATCGATGTTGCAAGCGAGATCATGTTTGAAGAAAGCCGCGACGCGACGCACAAGGAGGGCAACATGGATGAAAAGATGTTCGTAGTCGAGGTGTTCGTCGAGGTCGACGAGGACCGTGAGTTGGTTGTGCGCATGGTCGAAGAAAGAGTGTCCGATGTTTGGATGGTCGAGGATGAATCCTTGAGGACAAGGACATTCTCAAAGGGGGCGGGAATGATGCGGAAGTGGGTTTCGAGCCCCGATAAGATGAAGGTCCAAAAGCAGAGACGACCCGAGGAGGCTGAAAATAGGGCCAAAACGATGCATGCATGGCCTAAAAGACGGGCACGAGTGCGTATGCGGACGGGCTTAGATGGAGGAGTGCATGGACGTGATGCACGAGCGCACGAAGCGGCTAATAAGGGTCGCGCATGGAGGTGCGCGAGGACACGCAAGAAGATGGTATCGAGGCTAGCAACGCTCACACGCACGGAGAGGTGCAATAGGCAAGGGCACGCACACGCGCACTGGCGTAGACGCGCATGGTGTCTAGAGGTTAAGCGAAGTGGTGTGCAGGGGAGGTTGTTGGGTGGATGGTGCGCGAGGGGAGTTGCTGCGGATGGACGGGCGCGCATCGAGCGATGGGCGATGCGCGGGCATTGGGCGCGCTGGACGACGAGCGCGGGGCGCAAGGCGACACGCGCGAGGCACCATGCGAGAACAAGCTGGCAAGCCTAATCCTCGTAGGAATAGGCAAGGCGCGAATACTAATCCTCGCAGGAATAGGAAAAGCAGCTGAGTGTCGGAACGCGCGTGAAAGATTGGTGACGGAAGTAATCCTCGGAAGATCAGGAAACGTAACCGAGAGCATATTCCTAGTAGGAATAGGAATAGTGGATATGGGCTCGAAGCATGGTCCTACAAGGAATATGAGTGACGCAGCAGGCGCGCGAGACCTAGTCATCGAAGGACTAGGCAAGCGGACGGTGCGCGCGCGTGCAAGGCAAGGCGCGCGACGCCTAGAACCACGAGGAGTAGGCAAGGTGAGGAGGCGTGCGCACACGCGAAGGGGCGCGCGACGCGTACAAAGGCGGCGAAGGTTTGGGAAGGACTTGGAGCATTCTAGAATTGTTTGGAGTGCAAGACAAGTAATTAGGAGATCTAGTAGATTTAGGATTTTATGATAGTAGGATATTTACTTACCTTAGGATTTAATATTTTATTGTTTTATTAGTTTCCTATTAAGATTAGAACTAGAGGTAGTTGGCATCTATAAATACCCATGTACCTCTTCATTAATAAACATGTTGAGTCTTGGAATTGATGAGTGAATCTCATAGAGGGGGAACTTATGTTCTTACGTGTGTTTAAACAAGGCCGTTAGTGCGTGTTTACATACAGTGTCGGAGAGAAGGCCATTAGAGCATCTTGAAGTCATAGTGTCTAGGAGAAGGCCGATAGTGCGTCTGTTAGATACACATATCGTGGATAAACGAAGGCCCTAGTGCGCGTTTATTCACAACCCGAAAATAGGTAAAAACACGGTTCGTCATCACGCTGGGCCGCTGCGCTGGAGCGCTGTGCGTGTGCGCTGGCGTGCGCTGGGGCGCTGTGCGTGCGTTGGGGCGCTGGCATGCGCTGGGGCGCTGTGCGTGCGTGATGACGGATCGGGTGTTCGCGTCCTCGACTTGTCTCGATCACGGCTTCGCCACGGCCTTGCTCTCGACGATAGGTGTGATCGACTCGGTTATTAGCCTAACTCTCTCACGATACTTGAGTTCACTCGGGTATTAGCCTCGCTACACTCTCGAAATAGATCGGGTCTTAGCCTCTCTAGATCGTTGAACTGGCTCGGGTCTTAGCCTCACCAATTCGATTTGTATGATCGAATCTCACGACTCTCAACACACGGTTTCGAACAAACGTTCTTTTCTATTCCATTCCAAGACATGAAAAACAATGAGGGATGCTCCCTATTTATAGATCCTAACTATGACTAATTCTAATCTACCTAGGAAACATATTAAAGCAATAAAATATTAAATTCCTAAACATTCTAGATATTATTGTGCAAGAAGGAAAATAAATATCTAAAGTCCTAAATTGACTAGATCTTGATCTTGCTTGGCTTGCACTCCAAACAAATCCCATCCACACGCCCTAAGTAATTCGGCCGCCTCATGCGCATCACGCGTGCGCGCCGCCCTTCGGGGTTTTCTAATCCTTGTCGCGCGCGGCATCGCGCGCGCGCGTCTCCCACGCGTCACCATCCGC
>CACSLK010027813.1:5848111-5864002 GCA_902706635.1 Striga hermonthica | reverse complement strand
GCGCGCGTGAGAGCGCGTGAAGCCTCTGTTTTCCGATCGGTCAACGCCGTTGACTTCACCGTGACGTCAGCTTTCCGCATTGGTCAAGTTTGTTCGATTCCGAGAAGATTTGATTTGCGGTCAACTGTCCGGGCCAGCCAGATCTACATAAATTTTAAGCAGTAAGTTTTCTTCATCAAACCTTTAGATCCGCTGCGCATAGGTTTATGTTGAATGTTTGTCTGTGATTTGTGCATATCGAGATCCTCGTGGGTTCCAACACATGCATGCTTGATCTAGGAGCTGACATTAACCTCATGCCACTTTCCGTTTATCGTCGGCTCAGGCTTGTAGACTTGAAGCCCACCAGGATGCGCCTTTAGCTGGTCGATCGCTCGTTTCGCCAGCCAGAGGGGATTGTAGAGGATGTGATCGTCCGAGTGGGGAAGCTGATAGTCCCCGTGCATTTCGTTGTGCTCGATATGGGGAACATACAAGAAAGTGAGAAGCAGCACACCACTCTCCTTGGCCGGCCCTTCATGGCTACCACTAGCACCGTTATTGATGTGAAGAGGGGGACGGCGAGCATGACCGTGTTAGGGGAGTCTACCCTCATTTCTGTGCGAGAGGTCAGCCTGAGCCACAAGCGGAGCTAATGGAAGAGTGTGCATATATTTGGGCGATTGAGCAGCTAACTGAGGACGCGTGTAAGCGAGAACACGCGAAAAGATCATTGTAGGCCAGTGTCCATGTCAAGAAGGAGTGTCGTACTGACCGCCACACTACCCCACCCCAGCCGAGTTCCAGAGAGTTGCCCCGATCCCAATGGGGCGAGAGATTTGAGCTGATGGAGGCCCACCGTTGTTCGGGGCCTGACTACCTCTGCCCTCCACCTGCACCACCGGATTCACAGTGACTAGTCTAGTCACTGTGCCCTATACGTTTGTATCTTTTCCTTTCTTTTTATTTTCGTTTTTTCTTTAGTTTTTTCTGTCTTGGTTTTTCTGTTGATTGATTATATGAGTTAACTTTCCTTGCATTTAAGATGGACAATGGGGACATTGTTTGGTTTTAAGTGTGGGGGAGCTTTTACATGATTATGTGCTTATATGGTTGATCAGGTCTAGGTCTTGTAGGTTGTTTTCATTTTCTGTTTTCGTCTGAGTGTCTTTTCTTGTGTCTTTGCTTGAGTCAGTTTGTGTGTTTCTCGAGTATGGATCATAGTGATTTTGAGATTTGTTGAGGATTGTTGATGATGTTGAGGAGATGTGATGATGATCATGACTAGTATGCCTTGATGAACTTGATGTTGCGTTTTGTTGGACATTTATTTACCTTATGTGAGGGTTTGAGTCTTATTTTGTTTCTTGAGAAATATTGGTCGGAGTCGTTGCTGATCAGAACTTTATTTGAATCTATTTTGAAATAAATTGATTGAAGTAGTGATTTGTGAAAATGATTGAGGTATTTCTTTGACATTGCTCGTTTTAGCCTTTTCCATTGACCCTTAAAGTTATATGTTCATTAGTAGCCCGTTGAGCCTGAACCGTATTTCTTGTCAACCGAATTGATCGAATTTCTTGAGATTTGACAGTGTATGTATTATGATGACGGAGCTTCTAATATGTGCTAGAGAAGGTTATAACTTGTTTGAGTTGCATCTGGGTGCTTGAAGAAAAAAAAAAAAAAAGGGAACAGCAAGACGGAAGGAAAGGATTCTACTCGGCTTACTTGTGGAATTTTTTCGGAGTAATGAGTATTGGGAACTACTCTAGGAAACTTGGATGACCTCCAATGTTTAAACCTAGAGAATGTCGTCCTTACGTCTTGGTTTTGTTAAAAAAAAAGCTAACCCCCTTAAAAAAAAGAAAAAAAAAAGTCGAGTACTTGAAGTGCAATTCAGTTGAGCATATATGAGTGTCGTCTGGAGCTTTGATGGGAATAATTGATTTTTGTGCTTACTTTGGATAGGTGGTGAGGTTTCGAGTAGTTTATATGCTCGAGGATGTGCTTGTCTATTTAAACCACTTTATCTTTATATTGTTCATTTCTTTGATGCCTACAATGCAAACCCGAAAGTCCTCTTTATTTACAGTTCATGCTTTGGTTTGTTTAGATTATGAATAGATGATAAGAGAGTTTATGTTGATGCATGATGATCGACCAATTTGAGCGTCCCAATTTTATACTCATGAAAGAAACCGAGTGAGGCATATACATTTACACTTCCGTGCTTGAGAGTTTGTCTTTTCAAAGTGTTGCATTCGATTCGTAATTGAGGTGTGCTATATTGGTCATTGGAATTCTCCTCGGCTGAGTTAATTAATCTGAGGCTTGTTTTATCTGAAACTATTATCCATGCTCGTTTGTTTGCTTTCGTGTCTTTTCTTTTCTTTTTGTTCGGGACGAACAAAGGTTTTAGTGTTGGGGAGTTGTTTGTCCCATTTTATTGTGTTTTTCGTTATTATTTTCTTTTCTTTTTCCCCCGTTTAGGTCTTTTCGTTCTTTTTTAGTTCGTTTTTGTGCTTTATTATGTGTTTTCTTTTATTTTTAGTCTTTCTTGTGTTTTTCGGTATTTTTTCGGTTTTTCGTCATCGTTGGTGTGCAGGTTATCGGGAGGATTTGTTTTCCACGTTAAATATACCGGGTGAATATGGTTAAAGGTATCATTTCGTTGGGAGTTACACCGGAAAAATCAGAACCGAATTCTGAGATCATATGAGCGTATACGAGCCTAGGATGTGAAGTTGTGCGACTAAACCGGCAAGACTTCCAGGTGTCGCACCGCGCCAACCCCCACGCCGCGCCAGCTAACCCCTCGTCGCACGGTGCCGATGCCACAAAATGGACAGAAGACCCAAATCCCAGCCCCGCGCCGCGGCACGCGTCGCGCCGCGACGCTTGCCATTTCTTTTCTCCCAGCGCAGCCAGCAATTGCTCACTCTACGCTCGCGCCGCTGCCACGCCGCGATGTCACCTTCTGCCGCACCGCGAAGAAGCCCCGCGCCTCGAAGTCTGCTGCCCAGGACGACCTCTGCCACGCTCGCGCTGCTGTCACCTTCGCCCAGGTTGCCCTCCTCCGCGCCGTGAGCCCTCACTGCGCTGCGGCATGACGTCCTTTCACGCCGTGAGACGCAGCACGCTGTGCTGTCCACCCCTCCGCACCGCGATGCTGTCGCGCCGTGCTGCTCGTTATTTCCGCGCCGCGATGAGACTTTTGCCACGCCGTGCCAAGCTTTTTTTTTTACGACTTTGACCTGCTACTATAAATAAGATCATGAGTCTTCGATCGGAAAAAAAATTCTCTCTTACGACTTAAAAAACACTAAAACCCTTCTTCTTTTCTTTTGAGTTCGTTCTTTCACTTTTCTTCAACAATTCTCTACGTAGAACAAGATTTTAACATCGGATTTTTGCTATTTCTTTTGGATTCAATCGTGTTTATCGAATTCGACTTTGAGAATTATCAATCGTAAGATTTCTTTTATCTTAATCGTTTATTATGAATTCTTGGGATGCGATAATTATTTTTGTTGATTGTTCGATTATGCATAGCTAAATCTTCATGCTAGGGATATGAGATTAATGTTTTAATTTCGATTGCGATTGTGGGATGATGATTGTTCGTCTTATGCAAATTGGTCTTAATTAGGGTTTTTCAATAATCGTTCTTGAGTTTTGAGAATTGTTGAAGGGCGACACTTCAACTTCCAATTATTTTAATTGAATTAAATTAATTCATGTTTGATATTGGTGAATCTCTTTGATTAGTCGGTTAACCACCTTCTAGTCTTATTTTTATCGATTCTTAGAACCGGAAGGGGAGGAGTCAATCGAATTAGGTTTGCATAAGCTAGGTTTGTTCGTAACTGTATTGCCTACGAGTTAAATGACTTGGTAATTGCCGTTCTAGTTTGTTCTCTTGTTACGAAGAGTTATTGAGAATGAGTTCTAGAACGTGCATTTTATTCAAATCACTTAACTGAACAATCACTGGCCCATTAATTTCTATTCAAGCCAAAATGGATATCCCCGACTCCCTAGCTGCTTTAATCTCATTTGTTCTACGTGATCACTTGCTATTTACTTTGCTTTATTTTAATTCTTGCAGTAGTTGATAATTAAAAAACCAACCTTTAATCTGAATTAGAATGTTTAGGAATTCTATTTTTCATTTCTTGTGTTTGAATAATCGTGAAATTTATTCCGGCTGACCTTCCTCGAGAGACACGACCCGGTGTCGAATCCTTCGATTCTACTCTGGTAAAAATATTTACAACAGCGACATAGGAGCTTGTCCAGATATCATGCAGAGAAAATAGTTGAGTCGATATCCTTTCCAAGGTCGCTGCTTCTTTGGTGGATTGTAGATCCAGATCAGTGACATTGTTAGACATGACATCGAGCACTTCAGGTCATATCATGAAAGTCAAGGAATTGGTTGATTGGAGATCACCGCTGGTCGAAAGTGCATAACCTAAACATAGACAAAGACACCAGAGAAAACCTAAGTGTCAAGAAGGGCCATGAGGTTTTTCTTACAAAACAGAGCTTATACAATATGCAAAACCGCACCTGCGCTGTGACTTAGACCTTGATGGTGAATGTCCTTAAAGAACTCCATGGGGGATGTTTGGGGAGATCATGCAAAGGCAAGTGCATTAGTAGAAAAAGTTCTAAGAGTCAGGTACTTCTGGCCCAAAATAATGACTATGACGCAGAAGATCGTTTGGAAATGTGTGAGGTGTCAACACAACAACCCCCTAATCCATCGACTTGCTGAAGGGATGATTCTGATGAGCTCGCCATTGCTTTTCATGCAGTAGGGAATCAACATAGTGGGTTCCGTGCCTTAGTCAACTAGTCATAGGAAGTTATTGCTTGTCACAATGGATTATTCCACTAAATGGATTGAGGCCAAGCTGGTAGAGAGGATCATTGAGGAGAAGTACATAAATTTTCTATTCACAAACATTTGTTGCAAGTACGGTATCCCAAGGGTACGTACTTGTATCTAAAAATGTAGCTTAATTTTATGGTCAGTAGATAATGGCGTGGTGCGAGGCAATGAAAGTAAAGCAACGTTTTGCGTCCATGGCCCACCCACAAGAAAATTGGAAAGTCAAGGTCGCCAATAGTTCGATGCCTAATGGAATCACGGGTTGCCTCGAAAGAACCTCGGGAGCATGGGTCAATGAGCTAGACTTGGTACTTTAAGAATATAGGACCACTCCGAAAACTTCAACGGGGGAAACGCTATTTAGCCTAGTATATGTCATGGAGACGGTCATCCCTATATAGGTCGGTCTCAATTCAGAGAAGGTTTATACATACAAAGAAGAGATAATGCCAAGCTGCTGAATAAGTCATTAAACTGTTGATGAGCTCCGGGATCAAGCTACAATCAGGACATCGACCTACAAAGAGATGATGAAAAGCCCAACCATTTGCACAAGAAGACCTTCTGAGGTAGAAGACAACGGTAATAAAGCCTAGATTTTATCTTACCTTTGATATAGTGTGTATTTGGGATTCAAGACCTCAATGCCTCGAAAAAGAAATTAACCAAAATTTTATTCGTCATTAGTTTTTTAATATAATATACAAATATCATATTATATATATAACATGAGAATTTTTTATTCTTAAATATTTAATATGTGATAACTCATTTGATAAATTAAAAAGTATTCTTGAGATAAAAGAATGAGCGATTTGCAAAAATTAATATAAAAACAAAAGTTCTCTAAAATTACAACTTTTTTTGCTAGCGTTTAAATGTATGGACTCTGTAAGAATATAGTTTTCATAAATAATGATCCTATATTATCAAGAATTTTAAATATTGAAGAAATAAAAACTTTGTAATAGATAATTTATTTAATAATAACTTCCTGATAATAAGTTAGTAGTCCACTTAAAGTATCATAACATAATAGAATTCTAATTTTTATTTTCTCAATTATTTTAATAAATAATATGTTTCTTTTTTTTCCCAAAACAACAGAGATAACTTTAATATAACTCAAAGCGAACAGTGTTCGAATACAACAACACAAAAACTAACCAACAACTATACTAAAAACATGAGAGACACGCCCACAACAGTCTAGAGCCTCAACTAAAAGAAAACTGCTAACAAACTCAACAAAGAGGAGGACTATAGATGAAGGCACCCTACCACTGCCTCAAAGCCTAGAAAGGAATCTCCCTCTACAATAAGTGTTGTGGGCGTGTCTCTCATGTTTTTAGTTTAGTTGTTGGAAGACTGGAAAAAACTGAAAACCAAACAACACTAGATAATAGAAAATCAATAAAACTAACAGTCTAAGAAACAGAAAAAAACTGAAGCCAATCTGAGCGAGCCAGTAAGATCAGGACATGCTCTGGTATTAAGATTCTTTGAAAAATCTAAAGATTCCTTGACTTCCAAAGCCACCAAAGCAAATACGTTGATAGTTGGATTCTTGGTTCAGCAACTTCAAAACGGTCCAGAGAGCATACTTGGTACCACCAAGTCTTGATAGAGTTCTTACTATTAGCAATACCATCCCTGATCACAGGGCTCAACTTCCAAAATGTAGCTGCTCTTGGGCACAAAAAGAACATGTGTTCCAATGTTTCTGGTGCCTCTCCACAGATAGAACAAGAGATGTCTATGTCCACTCCTCTTTTCTTTAAATTGACTACAATTGGGAGTGTGCCCTGTAATGCATTTCTATAAGAAAAGTTTAAGTTTACAGGCAACCTTGAGTTTCCAGAGCCTGAACTTGACTGCAACTTTGATGTTAGAGTTTGTGCTTCTTTCTGGGATGTCTGCTTGCAAAAGCTTGAGTTGTGAAAGGTGTTTTTAGGTGCTAGACACATAGAAGTGACCCTTCTTTTATAAGCCCCAGTAAAATCTATCGTTTCTGTCAGAGTGAATGGAAGAGATTCTGAGAATTACATTGGCATTTGTTTTATCAAAGAGTTGGTTTATCAACCATTCATTCCATTGAGAATTATTTGCCTGTATTAGTTCATTAACCCATATCATATGACTATGTGCTATAGAAGCTAATGATGGAGTGGGTTTCTGCAGACTTGGCACCCAGTTGAAGTCAGCAGTTCTAGTTTTGGCACCATTTATGATTTCAATTTTTAACCATTTAGAAAAAAAAGGGCATCATTTGCATCAAGCTATTCCACATCCAAGATCCCTCCCTGAGTTTTGATAGCATGAATGAGTGAAGTGTGAGGAAAGTAACTGTCCTTTAAGAGTTTGTTTCCCAAAAGATCTGGGTTTATGGCTATCCTCCACAACTGTCTGCAAATGAGGGCTTTGTTAAAAAACTGTAGATCATGAAAACCAAGGCCGCCATTCTGTTTAGGTAGAAATAAAGAACTCCATTTCCTCCAATGAATACCCTGTGCATTGTCAGTTCCTGATTTCCACCAAAATGTGGCACAAAGTTCTGCAATCTTAGAGCAAATAGTTAGTGGTATCTTGAAGCAAGACATGGGAAAGACAGACAGAGCTTGAATGAATGATTTTATTAGCACTTCCTTATCAGCTGTACTGAGTAGCTTGGCCTTCCAACTAAGAAGTTTGCCTCTGACAGAATTAATCAAGTATTCAAAGACTTCTTTCTTTGTTCTGCCAATGCCAAGACAAAGTCCTTAATAGCGGGTTGACTTGTGAGCAACAATGCCATTCAGAGTTCTGCAGATAGAAGTTTAGAGATGTTGTGGTGTATTCCAGCTGAAGAATATGGCTGATTTTTGCAAGTTTACAGACTGGCCTGTGATTAAATTGTACTGCTCAAGAATGTTCATCAGTATAGCTGCTTGATCATTGCCTGCTTTACAAAAGAATATGAGTCGTCTGTAAAAGGAGGTGAGAGAGTAGAGTGCCATGTCTAGAAATTTTCATCCCCTTGAGCTGACCATTATTTAGTAAATGAAGAATCAGTGCAGAAAGCAATTCAGTAACAATTATAAATAAGTAGGGGATAGAGAATCCCCCTGCCTAATGCCTCTAGTAGGGGAAACATAGCCATTAAGAGAACCATTTACTTTAAGAGAAAATGTAGCAGTAGATACACAAAACATAACCAACATGAAAAATTCAGTGTGAAAGCCAATTTGTATCATGAATTTTTACAGGCAGAGCCATTCTACTCTATAAAAGGCCTTAACTAAGTCTAATTTAAGAGCCATGATAAAATTTGAACCTGATGAGTGCCTATTCAGAAAATGAAATGCCTCCTGGGCTATGATAATATTGTCTGTTAATTGCATTCCCTCTACAAAGGCTGCTTGAAAATCAATGATGCAACAACTTAAATAAGCTTTTATTCTATGAGCAAGAATTTTGGAAATAATCTTATACACAACACTGCAAAGGCTTATGAGCCTGAAGTGTCCCAAAGTTTCTGGATTGGAGCATTTGGGGATTAAAGAAATGACTGTGTGGTTCCAATATTTCATACCTGACCGAACAAAGCTAATGATTGTTGCCAGGAGGTCCTTCTTGATAATGTTCCAGAAATGTTGATAAAAGGCATCAGTCATCCCATCCTTTTCTGGGATTTGTCAGGTTGCAAGCTGAAGAGAGCTGATCTGACATCTTCTTCCTCAACTGGTTTGAAGAGAGCTTGATTCATATATGAGGTAATGCTGGTGGGAATAAGAGGAATGATTGAGTCTCCACCCCCAACATCCTTCAGAAGAGAAAAGATTAGAGTAAAATTGTGCTATGTGACTCTCAATTTCTTTCTGAGTAGAGAAGACTCTTCCTTGGGCTGAGACTAATCTGGTTATCGCAATGTGTCTCATTCTTTGAAGAACTAGGGCATGGAAAAACCTGGTATTGGCATCCCCTTCCTTCAACCATCTTGACCTGGCCTTTTGTTGCCAGTATAGCTCTTCTTGAAGATAGACCTTATTTAAGCTCTTCTTTGTAAATTCCCATTCCTCTCAGTTTATTTGGGCTTATTCATGTTCAGAGCCTCCAATTTTTGGTTAATAGGTGCAATTGTTTCCTGATTTTGAGATTGAAAAGAGGAATTCCATTTGAGTAATGCTATCCTGGTGAGTTTAACCTTCTCTTTGAGCTGAAAGAATGGAGTGCCTGAGACTAGGGTCATCCAAGCCTGCTTAACCACTTCTTCACAACCTTCTCTGCCCAACCATCTCTTGTCAAATTGGAAAATTGTCGTCTTCGTTGCTATTGGGGTACCACATTTCATAAACCAAGGCTGTGTGATTTGATTAGCCTCTAGTGAGGTTGGAGATTGTTGCATTGGGATATGTTTGCATCCATTCAAGTGGGCCAAAACCCTCTATCAAGCTTTTCTTCAACTAGCTCTGGAAAGGCCCTGTTATTGCTCCATGTGAAAAGGTAACCTTCAATCTTAATCTCTTCTATTTCCATAGTGTTGATAAAGTTAAGGAATCCTTTGAATGAGCTGAGATTTCTGGGAACTCCATCTGATTTATCTGCTTAAATGGTGATGTCATTCAAGTCACCAATGGTGAACCACAACTGACCCCATTTGCTTTTGTCCACGAGCATTTCCTCCCATTGAGATTCCACACCACGGCTAACATTTATCATTGTGGTGCCATTCAAGGCTGTCAACCCCTACCCTTTCAGATTTGATTTTGGGTTTTTTCTTTCATCTTGCTTGAGACTTTTAGCTTCCTTAACATTTGTTTGAGGCTCATTTTATGTCGTTAGCCTTTGCCCCCTGTGATATTGTCAAGAGCCAAAGAAGTAGATGATCCTCTTTGCAGTCTGCCAGTGTTGTTTCCCAATCTTTTCAATGTTTTGTGTGCTACTGGTTTAGGCATAGAGATGGATTCTTGAGGCCGAGGAGACACCTGCGGTATGACCGGCATTATAGTATCCACTTCCATATCTATAGTAGATTCAACTATCTGTAGACTACATTCTGGCAACTCTGTCGCTGGATGCAGGGGTTTGCTGGTTGAAGACACAGATGTAGCTTTAGCCATGACATGAGGTGTGGTAGAGTCTCCTGAGATATGGATTATTTGTTGACTTTTCTCCACTTGACTAGTTGAAGCTTTTTGAGAATATTTATGCTTTGTGCCTGCAAGGGAGTTTTGTTGAGGAGAACTCCTGGAACCTGAGGGACTAGCTTCCACCCATATTAAGACTTCTACAGCTTTTAGCCAATCCCCGTCTTGGCCTTCTTTCAAGGAGTTTTTGTTGATATTATCTAAACATTTTGGGCAACTACGATCCAGATGCCCAATCTTACCATAGTAATGGCAGAGATTCATGAGCTTTTTATATTGGAAACTTACATTGACAATCTGGTCGCCCAGGCAGATATCGGCCACTCTTGGCAGAGGCTCATCAAGATTTAAAGTGACCAACAGCCTTAACAATTTACCTTCATGATTTCCTGTGCTTGCTATAACCACATTTGTGACGTTCTTAAAGGTTCTACCAATCTTCTGCCCAACCTGCGCTCAACCAATGGAGAGGAATATTGTGAACTTGGGCCCAGAGGTTAGTTTCATGAAAGAGGATGATTACTGTTGAGATTAGTTGTCCATTCCCTGAGAAGAAGATATTGATTTTCGAAGCTCCAATTTACGCCGTTTGCAACTTTCTTCTTATCCACTTTGCTCTGAAGATAAACTGGGAAATAATTTGGGCTTAGCTCCTTTACTTCCACAGGTTGATTGAGCTTCCAGATTTGGGTCATCGCCCTTTTAAACACCAATCCAGCTCGCAGACATGTCGCCTATGATTTTTCTAAATAGACTCCGCTGGCACTCATCATCTTTGAATCTGATATCGTCCTGAGCTATGTCTGTTACTGTTCCCTCCTTATCAGATAAGGAAAAATCTTTCAATCGACTGGTTAAATAGTCGTCAGGGTTGATATTGGAATGATCCGCCATAGAATAGAAACCCTAGAGGCGATAGGTCAAAATACAAAATGGAAAACAGAAAAATTGAGAGAGAGGATCAAGATCAATAGATCAATACTAAGAGATTTGAGAAAATCACTGAAAAACGATCGGAAGAAAACTAAAATTGCTCCCAAACGAGAAAATCCGACGAAATCCCTCCCAACGGAGAATTTTAGCTCTAGTTAGTTTGCAAATAAATAATATGTTTCTTAATATTGTATAATTGTTTTATTTTGTTTTGTTTGTCATTGTCGAAGAATCAAGAAGAATTCTTTATCTTGAATTTTTGAAGCATTATGTATGTACAAAAAAATTGGACAATAAAAGTATTAAAGAAGTTATTAGGCACATATGTTTGCAAATCCGAATGAATGAGAAAAATATTTTGATAAACAACTCTAAAATCATTGCAACAACCAAGATGATGAATGATTTGCAAACAATTTATTATATAGTTCGTCAATCTTCACAATGAAAAGAAATTTTCAGAACATGATCAAAACATTATTTAATGTTTATATGCAATTGTCACTTTTTTATAGGAATATTACAGTCTCACTGTGTATTGTGCTTGAACAGAAAGTCTGTGGACTTTAACATCGCCAAAGACGACGTACTTGAATGTTCTGCAACTTAACAAAGTGACAAAATGATCTCGACGCACTTTTCGGACCGAAGTTAAAGAAACATCTTGTCGAGATTTTGTGGTCCCAATTTCAGGAAAACTATGGACCAAACACATGAAAGTAAGAATGACACAACTGTTTGGCAGGACACAAATAATTCTGGTGGAATTCCTTCATAAGAGGTCATCAGCATAAATATCCAATCATGCAAAAAGTAAAAAAGAAACACAATTATAAGTTTATTGGTTTCTAAAGAAGCTTATAAACAACCACTAAACTAATGTTCTGCACAATTATATGGTTATTGACTTCTATTAAATAAGCTTATAAACAACCACTGAATTCTGCACGTACAACCTTTTCAAATTACAACTCATGTAAACTATACAATAGACAAAACAATTGTTTAGCTGAGGTAATGTAATTAGATCTCACTGTGTATTGTGTATTACATACTTTCATGCAATATGATGATTTCAGAAAGTAACTTAACACCTCCGGAGAAGTACATGTAACTAAGATTTTGGTAATTTTTATTTGGATATGTATTTTTTTCCCACACCGTGGGGCGATGCATTCATGGGGTAGGTAACAATTCGTCTATATGGAGAGAGAGTAATAAAATAGTTTATACAATGATAAAAAGAAATACTAATAATTGTAATGACACGTTGGTTATTTTACAGAGATATTTATGACCTGTTAGTAGAAATAAATTATAAAGACCATACAATCATGAAGTTTGATTATATGTATAGTTAGAATACTTATAAGTGTTTGAATAAAGTAGACGTTTTTCCGAATAAATTAAGAAGAATTTCGCAATACTATTAATGTATTGAGTTTCAACTAGTATGAATGCTTTTTACGAAAACGTCAAAACAAAAATAAAAGAAAATTACTCTTGAATATCTAACATAATTAAATAAAAAAAAAAAAAAAAACTAATGCATCTGTAATATACATTAGGTCTTTATTTAGTTACTTAGTGTTTTATTCCCATGGACTATATTTTCTTGGGGTTGTAATATGTTTTTTCACTTTTTTTTATTAGGACATCATTATGCTATTTTAAAAAAATATATTAGAAGCTTATTTGTTCTACATTTTATTTCGTTTTTGCAATAATTTGTTTAATAAATTAACTAACTTATTTTACGAAACTTAATTGTCAAAAAACATTAGTCACCACATACATCGCACGTCCATTTTACTAGTATGCATAAAAGTGACTAGGCAAACTCGAGAAGGACAGCAGAATCTGTTCTGATCTGTTCTAACAGGATATTTTGGTCAGACTGTGAATATTACTATCGAATTCAAATCATACGGTTCCAAAACATGATGAGACAAAAAGAACTCAGAAATGAGAGACTGGTAGATTCTTTGATGAGAAGAATGAAAGCCGAGAATATACATTTTAACATACCTTAAAATTGAAATTAAGCCCTGGGATAGAGCAGCAGCAGGCAATCACTTTCAATAAACTACATTTACCATCTTCTGAATCAACCAAACTATAAATCCAACCATTTGATTTTGATCTCTTCAGCATAAGCCAAGAACAAGCACACATGTTAAAGATATTTATTACTCGGATAACTCTAATATCTCAAAATCTAGTGACAAGGAACAATTATGATGTATAGGAGGTTCAGTATAACAGGATACAAACACTTCTCGAACACTAAAAAGAAACAGCCTACAACAGATCATAGCTGATTCATTAGAAGCTAACTAGTATTCCGAGAAAAAGAAAAAAAAATGCATTCTAGCTCGGCTACCAATATGATTCATGAAATAAATACATGGGAAATTCAGTTCCACGCAGATGAAAAGGTCAATGTACAAATTTATTACAGTATATGACGGGTGTCGACACTTTCACAAAACTATGCGTTCAACATATCCAACCAACAGAGAAGTGTACATCACCAAGCTCAAAGTCAATTGCACTATTCCTCGACGAAGAGGAGTAACATACCTGCAAACACAGCTCTGCATATTTCATGTACTTTTTCTTCTTACGTGGTGCAGAATAAGGGGTGATCCTTCAAAGAGATCCAATAAATAGTTCTCCAAATCTTCTGGAGTATATTTGATATATTTTCCAGCATGCCTCCCACTTTCCAACTTATTCCCAAACCTTCCCATAAACGAGCGGTATGCTGGAATCACTTTTTCTGAAATGGATATCCTAAGTTCTTCACGGAGCTGAGGATCAGGGACCTTCCAAGCAGTTTGAATGCGGTAGATATCTTCAAAACTAGCATTGAAACTCTTAAATCTCTCCTTCAAAGCCAGCTTTGATGCATTACTTGAGCTCCCACCGATCCCTTCATCCTTCAAACACGCCAAGGCTTTGCTCCATGATGTCCTAAGATATTGGGTCGCATGCTGTCGGATCAAACCCCTCCGTTTTCTAACCCAGTTATCACCTAAAAGGTTTCGCAGCTCAGAGTCCTTCACTTTCTGCACAATGTATAGAATATTATTCATTAAGAATATATAATGCATAGCAGCATCCTCATACATTCTCGATTTCTCTTCAATATTTGACTCGAGAGAAGTAATCAAGGCCAACAGCCGCCGGGCAATAAATGACATGCTTTCCACCTCTGACTCGTCACTGTTCTTCCTCTCCAGGTACTCTGATTCAACCTTCACATTCTTCAAAAGTGTATCAAGGGTATCACTGTAGTCCACAAGTAACTTTGCATAATTCATAACATATCTGGCAAGCGGGTGAATCTCACCATTCTGTACAGGCTTCCTCGAAGCTTCCCCCTGAACTGCATTCTCAAACTCGACAAAAGTCCCTATAGCAGCCTCGCCCAAACCGTCCAATACTGCCTTGGCCTCACGCATCATGTCACAAGCACCTTCGTCTATAAAAAGTGATTTCAAATCTGGCACAACTTGAGCTAACCCATCATACATATCAAGAATCCTGAACAACTTCTCCGCCGACCTCTTCCCAATTGCAACCGCTTCTCCAAAATTCAAAAGCTGCATGATGCAGCCCTTTGATGTTTCTAGAAAGCAATCTTCAACCAGACTAGACCCAGCAAAAATCTGCTCACACAACTGTTTCTCACTGGACAAAATGCCCCAAACGACTAATTTAACAGCCTGAATCCATTTCTTCATCTTATCATCCAAGGACCGCTCCCCAATCCTCTGCACTTCCTCAATGCTCAGTTTTTCCACCCCAAGAATCACCAAACACTCATCCAGAACATCACGACGGACACTACAATACACCTGGAAGCATTCTTTCTCATACCCAGACCGGATCATACGGTCCGCAATCTCTCTGAGTTCAAGCACCGCATCAGGGTGGATGAGTTCAAGGGACATTTCATCCATCCCAAAGCTAACACCCCTACCATGGCTGTGGTGGCTGTACCTTGCGCTGCTGACATCATCAAATCTCTCGTTTGAATCATCATTGAAAAACTCAGTTGCGGCAATTGCAATAGCAGCACCAGATGAAGAAAGCGAGGAGCGGTGGAGGCGGTCCGGGTCAAGAGATAAGGTGTTCTGGATCAATATTTGGCGGAACTCGTCCTCCAACCGGGACATAGCCAATTGGAGAGCATTCTCCGCGCGGTCAATGACGTCATCACCAGCATCAGCTGAACCAAGGTTCAATCCCTCTGTCAATTGAATGATATCATCAATCGCGGCCAAGTAATTATCAGGGAAAGGCGACGAATCGGTGTCGTTCAAAATGATCCGCTCAGCCTCGACGAATCGGGGATCCACGGAGGTGGAGGATTGGTTAGATGCCGCCGGTACCTCCGCCGAGGAGGGATTCTCATCGGAGGAGACAAAGGAAGAGAGGGCGGAGAGGCGGTTGTCGAAGGCGGAGAGGATCAACAACATGTCGTCGGCGTCGGAGGTATTTCCGAGAGACTTCACGATCCGCTGCGCGGTGGCCAACACCTTATCCTGGTCTCCGATCGTCGCTGCCATACTTTTAACGTTCACCGCCGTCCGTTTGTGAGTGAGAAGGTGGGGGTAAGAATTAGGGTTTGGAAATTTGGGGGAAGATACGAAGGTTTTCCGGCAGTACAAATAGAAATTCCGAACGTTATGACTCGAGTGGCCATTTCTCTACTTCGATTTCCGTTTGACAGTTGATGAAGATGATTGATTGGGGGGCTTTTGTTTAAAGGGGATAGTCAAAGCAAGAATTTATCTAAATAACCCTTTCAAAAAGTTTTTTGTTTAACTAACTCATTCTTTAAATAAAGTTAAATAAATAAAAGGAATACCTAAAATAACCTTATATGGTAAATGACTATAATACCTTATTCCTATTTTTTACCAGTTTTGTAAAAAAAAAAAA
>CACSLK010027813.1:5800146-5824900 GCA_902706635.1 Striga hermonthica | reverse complement strand
TTTATTTATTTAACTTTATTTAAAGAATGGGTTAGTTAAACAAAAAACTTTTTGAAAGGGTTATTTAAATAAATTCTTGCTTTGACTATCCCCTTTAAACAAAAGCCCCGATTGATTGGAGTCTATCAAGCATTACTAACTAGTGTTGGTACCCGCACAGGTGCGATATAAAGAAATATTTTTTATTTAGATACTATAACATAACTTAAGAGACAATATGAAATTCTATTATCCACAATATCCTATTAAGTAATAACTAGAAATTACCCGTGCGATGCACGGTAGGGTATATTTCTAAGCATTTTTTAACATTAAATATTAAATTTAATGAACTTGTTATATTTGTGACATAAATAAACACGTTGGACGCAAACTACAAAATTTATAAATTATTGAAAACTTCTTTGTACACAACGTTTTTGGTTTGATTTGGGGGCGAGTCATCGTCACCACAAACTAAAATTTTCAAACCACTTCGGTTGGTGACACGGGATACAGCAACGTATAACTGTCTATGGCTGAACACAGGCTTCTTAAGAAACAAACCTACATGAGACAACGATTGTCCCTGGCTCTTGTTGATAGTCATGGCGTAAGATACCATAATAGGAAACTGACGCCTCTGGAACTTGAAAGGAATTCGAATATCAGAAGGAGTAATAGCCATTCTAGGAAGCAACACCTTATCGCCTGCATTATCCCCAGTTAGTATCTTACACTCGATAACATGAGTTGAGAGTTTTGTGACAACCAACCGTGTCCCATTGCATAGACCCATGGAATGATCCATGTTACGCAACAACATAACGGGAGTTCCAATCTTCAAATGCAACTGATGATTTGGAATTCCGAAACATTTGATACTATTTAAGAATTCAGGCGTGTGGATATCAGACAAAAAATCGTTATTATAGTCTAACTTGCAAGTACTATCAAAACTTAAGTACGTCTGACCGTCTGATAAATTCAACGATGTCATGTACTCATTGATAGACTCAACAACATCTAGCGTAGGAGCTAATATTGCCTTGTCCTTTAAATAATTGGGATCAGTTGTCTGCTTAAACATTGGATACGTGCTCTCTACAATTTGGGCAATCGGATCATCCGAGGGCACGAGCATTATATCCTCAGGTATGTCTATCATTGCGCAACCATCATTAGATCCTCCTATGATTCCATCTCCAATGCTCGCTATCTATTCTGCAAATTGAGCAACCTCTTCACGTTCTTCTGAATTCGTGAGGGTTTGAAGACGCATGTTTTTTGTAAGACGGAGCACAGTACAACTCCTCCAGATATCCGAAGAATTAATCGCAGCATTCACTATGTCCTGACGGCTACCCTTCGAAATAACAGGAAGAATTTGTCGGAAATCTCCACCAAACACAACTGATTTGCCTCCAAATGGTTTGTCCTTGTTAGAAGGATCAATTGCTCCCATAATATCCTGCAATGAGGTTTGGACAGCTTCGAAGCAATGCTTGTGCATCATTGGAGCCTCATCCCAAATTATCAAAGAAGCACGTATTATCAATTCTGCGAGACAACTTTCCTGATTGATATTGCAAGAGGACTCTTGGTGGGGATTAATTGGTATTCCAAACCGAGAATGAGCCGTTCGTCCACCGGGCAACAAAAGCGATGCTATCCCACTCGATGCTACGCACAACACTATGCCACCTTTGCATCTAATACCAGCAGATAACGTTCTCCACAAATAAGTTTTGCCCGTTCCACCATATCCGTATACAAAAAAAACACCGCCTCGACCAGAATCAACAGATGACATAATGGTTGAATAAACTCCTTTCTGTTCATCTGTCATTTTCTCAAGGAGCATTTTGTGTTCAACAGCAAGAGCCCTTCGATTGTAATTTAACTCATCCATAATCAGACGATTTGATCTTGAATGCATACTGTCACTATCAGGAAAGGGCATATTTGAATAATCACTCAGACTTGCTCCACGACGTTTCAATAAATATTCAATCTCAGCAAGAGCAAGATTTTGGATTTGTTCGTCCGTAAGCAACAACCCTGGAAAACAAAATGATACATAAGCAACACACCAATATAAAAGAAATTGGAGATAATTAATAAAAAAATAAAATTACCATCATTGTTGAACAGTCGACGTTGTTTATACAGAATGTCGTCCGACAAATAGTGCCAACATTTTGTCCAAACCTCTTTCGGTCTACCAAAAGAACCAGAACCAACAATGATGCAAACATGCGTCTTAGAGAGTCTGCAAACATGCGTCTCCAGTAATTATAACTTTGTAGTTCGCCTTAGTAGATCGAAATTTATCATCATTTAACTCTAATTGGTAGTTGGTAAATATATATACACCACCCTCCTGAAGCAAACTAACAAATATAGGGTGACTACGAACAATACCAGTTATTCGTGAACCCTAAACAAAGAAAAACATTGTTAATGAGATAAAAAAAATTAAATACTCAAAATACAAATTGATTTCAATATAATATTCTACCTCCATATCGTGAAAAAGAATTTTGCAATCGGTTGTGTGTGATGCATGGATAGATCTATTAAAAAATCATATAGCTCTAAGCTTAAGATAGGCGCTCATATTAATATTGAGCTGTTTAATCAAGCCATATTGCTCCATCACAGTATTTTTTTTGTTTAATACTAAAAACGTAGAGTAAATATTTTTCGAATGATGAATTGATTGGCGTAAATTTTCTGATTTGTGGCTTACTTATATTGATAATATGACTAAGAAGTATACATGAATTAGAAGTATAAAGGAAACAAATCTTTTAGTAATAAGTTATCTTTTAAATTTTTTAATTTATAAGATATATACTAATCACTTTTGTTACATGTATTGCATACAAACAGGAAGAATACTAATATATTAAGTATCACGTATTGTTATATATTTTCACACCCATTATGTAAATATTATTAAATAAATTTATTAATATGTAATATCTTAATTAGTCTAAATAAAATGGTATATATAATCAAAATATAAAATTAAAATTGATATCTAAACAATACGAATTTGATTTACTAATGGTTTGAGAATAATATATAATAGATAACACAAAAAAGAGGATATTAATCCATATCAATGTCCTTTTAATATATGTATATAACAGAACAATCGGAACATATTGAACGTGCCTAAAAATTATGAAATTATCACATGATAGCATGAGAGGTCACATATTATCACACGTTCTAAATGTATGAAATTAATTATCACATGATAGTTATCTAATAGTTTGTTCTAGAGGATAACAACAAATCTTTTATTCCATTAATACTAATTAGTTTTAATTAGAGATAAATAATATCTTAAATTAATTATCCAATGATTATTTATGTTTAATAGTTATCTAAACGTGTGAAATTTAATATCAAATGATAGTTATCTAATAGTTTGTTCTACAGGATAACAACTAATCTTTTATCTACATAATCCTAATTAGTTTTAATTAGGGATAAATAAGATCTTAACTTAATTATCCAATGATATTTTATGTTTAATAGTTATTTAACCGTGTGAAATTATTTATCAAATAATAATGATCTAATAGTTTGTTGTTAAGAGTTGTTGTTAATTGCAATTGTTATAGAGTTATGTTGATAGTATCCGATTTGTACTTCACATTTTTTTTTATCGTTTCTGATTTTAATAATAGCTCATTATGATATTTTATTTACACTTATTAATTTTTAATGCTAGTTTTTGGTTTAATATATATAGTAATCTAATTTAAATCGTCCAATCTTGTAATATATTTATGATAATTAGTTGTTAAGTAATTCCAACAAAAATGTATTTAAATAAGGAGAACAAAATTTGCCCACGTAAATATGTAATTGAAATTAAATTAAAAAATTTAAATTGTCCATGATGATCAGTTGGTAATTGAATTTAAATAAAAAAATTTAAATCAATCGCATGTATAAATAGAAAAACATAAATAGACTAACCAAATGTCTTAGATATTGCCAACCACTACTAAAATATTCGTAAAATTGAAAACGCAATAATTCAAATGGAAAAAATAAATTAATTATTTTGTCCTAACATCCTCTTTATTAAGCTTCATATCACCACAACCAATATATTGTTCGAGTGGCAACCATCTCTATCCTTGCTAGTAATGAGGAAAATTCCCATTGTATTTGATAAAATCTGTCCTTTCATGAAGGACAATCTTCCAACGATAGATTATTATATTGTTCCTCCCACTATTATATTCAACATCGTAGTTGCGAATAAAATACACGTCGCCTTGTTTAAGGCGATCTCGAAATACGATCATATGTTGCGAACGTATTAATCCTTTCATGTATGAACCCTATATATTTGAAATAATAAATAAAAAAAAGGAAAAAATCAGTTGAAGTTTGATATTAGATATTCATCTAATAATGTTAATGATAAAATAGTTGAAAATAATTACCCCTTCATCCTGGAACATGATATGAAAAGCGTTTGGATGATTCGAATCATCATGAGTTTCATGCAGTTGGACTACTCTCAACTTCAAAAATGGTTTGTTGGATCGACTGACGGAGTCCAATGTACCCCTGAAGAGTGCCATAGAATAATTTTTGTATTTTGTAAATTTTGTTTTCCTACAGTGCGTGTTGAAGAGGTGATGAAAAAATGACCTTAGTGTGTGCATTTTTTATAGAGTTTTTTTTTTTTTTTTTTTTTTTTAAATTGCGTAGAGATAAGGGAATAGATTTGGTTTCGGATTTAATGGAAAGTTGTTAAGATGATAAAGGAATGAATACAATGAATTTAATTAAATTGAAAAATGAAACACGTGAAGCAGATAATTAAGGAATGAAAAACGTGAAAAATGAAAAAAGGAATCTCAATTTTGTTGAGTGTTTTACGCTTTATAGTGATAAGATAATTATCTCAATTTTGTTGAGATAATTCAGCAATCTTTCTATTAAACACGTGAAGTAAGAAAAAAAAAGATTTTTAACAAAAATAAGATAATTATCTCAATTTTGTTGAGATAATTCAGCAATCTTTCTATTAAACACGTGATGTAAGCAAAAAAAAAAAAAAGATTTTTAACAAAAATCCACTAATAGAAAGTCAAAAAGTCAACACAATTATTTAAAGTTTCTATTTCTGATTTTTCCATCAACCCTTTTTTATATATATAGATATGACATTTATTTATTTACTATTGTTGTTAATTTTTATTTTTATATATATTTTTTTGTAGTTTTTGACTATTTAATATATAAATTTTATTATATATTAGTTTATAAAATATTATAAATGTATAAAATCATATGATATTTGTATACAAATTACTTGTATGTACTGATAAAATTACCGTTTATCAAGGTCTTATATTTTTTTCAATAATTCATAATTTGCGCATTGCTTGACGACTGACTAACGTTTAACCCATAATATTTATCTTCCGGTATAATTATTAAATGCATTAAATGTTCAAAACTTTGATAAATAAAATTTTATTTTTTAGTAACTTTAATCCTTATGCAACACATAAATTTTTATGGTTAAATATTTTATTTTTATGTTTTCATTTTTATTTATATTTATTTCTCTAATTCATTTTTTCAACCTATATAATGAGTTATATAGTATCTATTCAAATACTTAGATATATTATATATTTCTATAATTACCAGTGCAATATTATATTATTATACATTGTTTTTTTATTAACTTATTTTTTCATAATAAAATAGTATATAAGAAAAAAATATATTTTATTTTTAAAATTGAATAGTTTTTTAATGTACATAGATACTTATAAGGTGAAATTTATGATTATGAATTGCACCTGACCATCAAATTTTATTTTTATTTGTATATTATTTAAATTTTCAATAGTATTATATGATATATTCAATGGGATATACCTTTTTATAGTTAAATTGACAAAAATTTTTGTAACTTTTATTATTATTTTAAATTATTTATTAAGTTATTATGATTTAAATATAGTTATTCTTATTATTTATTAAATATTTTAAGTACTTATAAATAGTGAATATAATTAATTAGATTAATACCTACAGCCATAAATGATAACGTATTTAATCAAATCAATTTCCATAATAATTTTTTTGAATTGTGTCAATAATTACTATTAAATTAATATAAGATCTTATTGAAAATATATCTAATAAATCTACGGTAAAAATTTTAATTTAGGGCAATTTGTAGTTAATGAGTAACAATCATTGAGTGTATAAAAATTAATTATATTTTTTATACATAAGATTTGCTAATAAATAAATATTAATCAAATGTCAAATATAGCCGAAAAAATTTCCCGCACAAAATCATGACAATTATGGCAATAAGGATTCGTCCATAGATATAGATGGGTGATTGTTTATGGATTGTACTAGTTTTTATTTGGTTTATTTTTTAACTATAGTCTATTTTGTAAAAAAAAGTAGTATGGTTAGTTGTTATTGGATATATTAAAATAATATTTAAATAAAATAATTAAAGTTGATTTGATGTAAAATAGGAGAAAAATGATTGGAAGTGATAGTTAGTTAGAATTATGTGAGTGGGTGAACAATGAATTAAAGTTGATGTGATGTGTAAGAATGATTGGTTGATACTATTTATTTATATTAATATTATTGAGGATAGTGAAGTTGAGTTAAAGTTGAGTTAAATTTGGTTTTTGATTGGGTTTTTTTTACTATTGAGTTAATATACAATCGCCCCCTAAAGTCTTCGAGCTGGCCAGTTGCTTATTCAAACGACATCGGAGGCGGATCGTACAAGTGCGGATGACCCAAAATGTATTATGACTAAGGCTGTCGAGCTAACTGGTCGCTTGTTCGAATGAACTCAGAGGAAGATCAGACAAGTGTTGGAATCTAGAAGACAAAGACCAAACATGACTAAGACTTTCATGTTGGTTGGTCGCTTGTTAGAACGATCTCAGACGCAGGTGGCAAGTGCACAAGCCTTGGTGGCAGATATCTAGAAAAATGAAGATCCTCGAGCTGATGAATCATTTATCGAAAATACCTTGCAAGAAGATAGAAGAACAATGATATTACATTTCAATTGAAGCTGACATGACGGTCACGTTTCAAATTCAAACTTCGGTGTCATTGTCGAGTAACTAAGGTGACTTTATTGTCAAAATTGCAAATTTTTTCTAAGAATGGTGTTAATTATAGTGTCATCAGTAGAAGGTCGATTGAAATTATTTTTTCTTACAATTGCAATTTTTTTTCTAAGTGTTGAGTCACTTTTGGGAGACCTCACTGACAGGTCGAGTGATTAAGGCGAATTTAATGTCAATGGCTAAATTTTTCTAAGCGTGGAGTCTATTTTCAAGACCTCAGTGGTGGTTGATTAGAACAATTTTAATTGCGAGTGCAAATTATTTCAGTAAGTATGATGATAAGAAACTTACAAGCAGAATGCACCATTTCATCGCAAATAAAAAGTTACAAGATCTATCAGAATAGATAAAGATGTACGAGTCTGTTTTAATAATTCATTCAGAGGTATAAAAATTAACAACCACGCTTATGTTATTTCTCATTTATCCTTTGTTGATGATACTATACTATCTTGTAAAGCACATATCTCTCATGCTTCTCATTATGAAAATTCTGGAGGATTATGGAGCTGCTTCTCGCCACCGGGTCAATCTTGAGAAATCATCTGTCACTTTTTCTGTAAACACTCAAGTTGGAACCATGAATTAAGTTTGTCATGTTTCTCAAGGGTATCTCCAAGGTTTCTTCTTATAAGTATTTAGGTCTTTCATTGAGAATAGATAGGTCTAAAATATATACTTTTCAATTTGTTAGTGATTGTGTGCTGCAAAGAATTAACAACTGGAATAATAGCTTTCTTAGTGAAGCTGAGAGATAGGTCCTTATTAAATCAATCTTACTAACCCTCCCCATTTATGTAATGGCTTACTTTAGAATTTTGCTACTTCTATTTGAAATAACATTTGTAGGGAGGTATCTAGGTTCTGGTGGGGTGAGAATGAGTTCAATAGGCTAGGTGAGAGATTCTGGCTAAACCCAAGTAGCTGAGGGCATAGGTTTCAAATACATTATGAAAAGTTTGTATGGTTAGTTATTAGTGGGTATATTAAAATAATATTTAAAATTAAATGATTAAAGTTGATTTGATGTAAAATAGGAGAGAGAAGATTTGAAGTGATGGTTAGTTAAAATTATGTGAGTGTGTGAATAGTGAATTAAGGTAATGTGGTGTGTAAGAATGATTAATTTGATATTATTTAATTATATTGATAATATTGATGATAGTGGAGTTGAGTTAAAGTTGAGTTAATAAAGTAGTTGAGTTAACAATGTTTGGATATTTTTGAGATAATTTTGTATCCAATCATGCTCTATATGTCCTTGTTTGTTTTATAAGAGCATATTCATTTGCATTTCATGTCATAGCTCGATTTTGTGCAATCTTGTTTAAATTCAAAAATTGAATTAAATAGATGTCCTCGTCTATTTAACTTATCAATCAGAATTTTGTATTCAAAATTTGAGTTTTAAGAGGATGTCCACGTCTTCTTAATTCTTCTTTTTGTGCTTTTATTTCGTGCATAAATGTTTCGTTTTGCTACATGTCCATTGTATTTTCCTAAGTGCCTAATTTTTCAATTTTGTGCCTAAGTACATTTCTTTGCCTATTTGTATGCTAAATGTTTTATGTAAATTTTGCCAAAGTTCTTTTGTGGCTAAGTTTTATTTTTCTTTCTTAAGTGCTTGTTCGCAAAATTTTTTCACTACCCGCAAGTATACGGTGTAGCTATAGTAAGCGGCGAGCAAGATCGTATTCCACAGAGATTGTTGTAAAATAATTAAATACCAAAATGTAGACGTTAAAATATTATTTGGACTAATGCAAATTTGAATGGTGATTTAATTCTAAACTAGTGAATGATTGCAAAATAAATTCTAACACCAATGAAGGCTTGTTCTAAGATAAGTCAAGAATGAGAAAATATATTCTTGGCTATGCTTTCCTCGGGATTATTCTAGCAAAGATTTCTTATTCATTCAAATCTTATTTAATTCTACCAATCGTAGGGATAATCGCTAAATTAATTTACACCTTTCTCTCGAACAAGTTAAATTGTAGATATTAATTGTTATCTATCTCCTTTCGGTCTCAAGATGGACAACTAACTCTCATAAGCTCCTAAGATTCTAGTTCCCTCGCAAGATTCTATCAACCTCTCGGTCTGTTTAGTCTCATACATTATGAATTTCTCAATTATAGCAATCAACTATCTCCTCTCTGAAGTGAATAGATTTCACCCGGGCTCCTTCAACTCGAACGGCCTCCGCACCTGCAGAACCCAACGCCGGGGGTGGCCCCGGCGTCGGGCCTCCGATGCCTAAGTCAGTGCTCGATTCCAGAGAGAGAAAGTGTGTAGTAATGAAATAAGGAGAGAATGAGAGAATGAGGTACCTTGGCCCCCTTTTATAGGGGGAGTGTACCTTTTGGGCCAAGTTGGGCTTGACCCCTATCGTTAGGCTTAGATGTCTTAGTGGGCTTATCCTCCATTATGTATCTGCTTTATCCATTAAACTGGGTCCAGTATAATATCCTATATCATCTAGTCCCCCCCACTCTGGTCGAGTAAGTATAACTCGATCCAAGAGTGAAATGCCTCTTCGAGCTGTTTTCTTCTACTTGCCACTAAGATCGAGCATTGAAAGTCGAATGACCATTGAATAACCACTGAAATATCATCCAAATGAGCTTTGAGATCTTAAGATAGAAAACCGAAAGACCACGAAGGTCGAAAACCGAATGATCTGACGTCGGGGTCGAAAACCGAAAGATTTGTCAATAAGGACAAGAACCTAATGACTTGCCACTGAAGTCGAACACCAGAAGTCCAACGTCAACTGAGGTCGAAAACTGAATCGAGACCGCTGAGGTCGAAAACCGAGAGTCGAGAGACCGTTGAGGTCGAAAATCGAGAGTCGAGACCGCTGAGATCGAAAACCAAGAATAAAGACCGCTGAGGTCGAAAAATGAGAATCAAGACCGCTGAGGTCGAAAACCGAGAGTCGAGAGACCATTGAGGTCGAAAACCGAGAATCGATACCGTGGAGGTCGAAAACCGAGAGTCGAGACCGCGGAGGTCGAAAACCGAGAGTTGAGACCGCGGAGGTCGAAAACTGAGAGTCAAGACCGCTGAGGTCAAAAACCGAGCGTCGAGAGACCGTTGAGGTCGAAAACTGAGAGTCGAGACTGCGGAGGTCGAAAACCGAGAGTCGAGACCGCTGAGGTCGAAAACCGAGCGTTGAGAGACCGTTGAGGTTGAAAACTGAGAGTCGAGACCGCAGAGGTCGAAAACCGAGAGTCGAGACCGCAGAAGTCGAAAACCGAGAGTCGAGACCGCAGAGGTCGAAAACCGAGAGTCGAGACTGCTGAGGTCGAAAACCGAGCGTCGAGAGACCGTTGAGGTCAAAAACTGAGAGTCGAGACCGCGGAGGTCGAAAATCGAGAACCGAGAGACCGTTGCGGTTGAAAACCGAGAACGAGAGGCCGTTGCATTAAAAACCGAAAGGCGAGATGCCACTGATGAGGTCGAAAAACAAGAGTTGGATGACCACTCCCCGAAATTTTAAATTTGAAAATTTGAACTTATGTCTGTTGTGTTTCAATCACCCTGTTCGAGCTCTCTTAGACCACCCACTCCTATCGCCCCTCAGTTCGAAATTTAAAATTCAACCATTATTTCCAAAGATCGATGTCGACAAAATCAAGATCAAATAAAGATCATCGCCTTAATAACTTGACTATGTGAGCTGCCCCGAGTGAACTTCCTCTTCTTACCAATTAGGTCGAAAAATAAATTCGACAAAGCCAAAATCAGAAAATCGACCTGCTCGAGCTATCCATAATAAAATCCATCGACCTGCCTCTGGGATCGACAACACAAATACAACAGAACTAAACCAGATAAAAACATCACCCTGCTCGAACTATCCATAATAAACTCAATTGGCATGCCATTGGGATCAAAAGCATAAATACTGCAGAACAAAACTAGAGATAAAACCATCAACCTGCTCGAACTATCCATAATAAACTCCATTGACATGCCATTGGGATCAAAAGCACAAACACAGCAGAACTAAAACCATATAAAACCATAAACCTGCTCGAACCATCTATAATAAACTCCATTGACATGCCATTGGGATCAAAAGCACAAACACAGCAGAACTAAAACCATAGAAAACCATAAACCTGCTCGACCTATCTAGAATGAGCTTGATCGACCTGCACTGAGGTTAAAAGCATAAATACCGCAAAACTGAATCAAATGAATCCATTAACCTGCTCGAGCTATCCATAGCGAGTTTGATTGACCTGCCACTGAGGTTAAAAGCACAGTACCACAAGATCAAATCAAATGAACCCATTAACCTGCTCGAGCTATCCAGATCAGCTTGATCGACCTGCCACTGAGGTTAAATGCACAAATACCACCAAACTGAATCAAATGAATCCATTAAACTGCTCGAGCTATCCGTAGCGAGTTTGATCAACCTGTTATTGGGGTTAGAAACAAATATACAGTAATACCAGATCAAATAAAACCAAGTATAAATCATCGACCTGCCTCCGAGGTATGCTCGAGCTATCCATGTCTTCACACTTGCCCACCCATCCGAGGGATGTTCGAAACAGGGGGTCAACCTGCCCATTCCAAGGGGTGTACTAAACAAGCGACCGCCCAGCCCGGAGGCCTTAGTCGTGGTGGAATTTGTCTTCAGGCACTTGCCGACCCCGAGGGGGCCTTCCGAAACAAGCGACCACCCAGCCCGGAGGCCTTAGTCATGGTGGATTTGTCTTCACACTTGCCCACCCATCTGAGGGATGTTCGAAACAGGGGGCCAGCCTGCCCATCCCAAGGGGTGTACCAATGAAGTGAATAGATTTCACCCGGGCTCCTTCAACTCGAACGGACTCCACACCTGCAGAACCCAACGCCGGAGGTGGCCCCGCGTCGGGCCTCCGATGCCTAAGTCAGTGCTCGGATCTAGAGAGAGAAAGTGTGTAGTAATGAAATAAGGAGATAATGAGAGAATGAGGTACCTTGGCCCCTTTTTATAGGGGGAGTGTACCTTTTGGGCCCAAGTTGGGCTTGACCCCTATCGTTGGGCTTAGATGTCTTAGTGGGCTTATCCTCCAATATGTATCCGCTTTATCCATTAAAACGGGTCCAGTATAATATCCTATATCACTCTCGGTCTCAAGTCAATCACAAATATGCATAAATACAGGCCCTATATTCACATAATTCATATAAGCACAAGAAATCAATATACGAAAGATAGACCGGAATGAATAAACAAAATCACTTCATAAAATAATCCGAGTACTTACAAATTCTAGAATCTCAAAAAGGTTTAGCTACTAAACATATTCTCAAAACTCAAAATAAATAAATCCATGAGTTCAACAAAGAAGAAAAAGAGAAAAGAAAGAAGAACTATTGTTGTCGTTAGTTCCAGAATCTTCCTAAAATTCCTTGTGTGTTTCGTGCTTTCTCTAGGCCTCCAAAGGTGAAAAAAGTCCCAAAACCATATTCTCCAAGTTCTTTTAATACTGTAGGTCAATTATGGGTCGAAAAAGGGAAGAAATCACATAAGAATCCTAATTTCCGCTGGTGTGTTTGTGCGTCACACGACTCGTGTCATATGCCACACGATAAGTGTGACTTTTATCCAATATTGGCCCAACTCCCAGACTCACAGGACCCCTCACACGACAGGGTCACATGAGTCGTGTGAGGTCACACGACTTGTGTCACTTGCCAAACAAGTCGTGTGAAAAAGTCGTAGCAAAATTCTTGTTTTTTTTCATGCCACACGACCCATGTCACTCCATACACGAGTCGTGTGTCTCATCTGCACCTGTTTTTGTCGTTTTTTATCCCGATTTCATCTTTAACGCTTTTCTGGGTATATTTCCTGCAAAACCAACGACAAATGCACCTCTATCATAGATTAATAAATAAAACAAAATGATGCACAATCCCACGATAAACACGGTTAAATATCACACTACATCACTCATAATGCATGAAAATATGTTGAATTCCAGTGCTCAATTTGCCTAAGAACATTATATCTCGGCCCTCTCCCTTTAAGAACCACCCTGTGGTGCATTTTAATGATGGATGCCATGCACCAAGCACAACCTAGACTTGGTCCAAGCTCCCAACTAACTCTCTCATAATTCTAGGCACCAGTTGCATCCCTAAGCTCCCTCAGCCCTCATTCAATCACCAGCCACTAGTAACCTAAAGAAACCCTAGACTATGTCACTAGCAAACCCCCTTAAGAATAACGTCCATCTCCCCTCTCCATATAAAATTCAAACAAGCCCTAAACTCCCTCTTTATAAACTTCAGCAGCAACCTCTGCCACCCTCCATTTTGCCCTTAGAAAGTTTTTCCTTAGCAAGTTCAGAAAGAACTCCCTCAATTTTTTTAACTAAAATCCTCCAAGCCAAGCAATATCCATTGCGGCTAGCTGCATTGCCGAGGGAGACCCGTAGCACGTGTGTAGCTGCGCCCGAGTAGCATCTCAGTCGAGTTCTAACTATTTTCGAGCACCAAGCATCTGGACACCATTGAAGCCCCTGAGAATCGTGCTCGACCAACAAACACACCAGCTATTCAGCAGGCTAAGCACCGGCCTGAGAACCCTTACACCTACAAAAAACCAAGCCTCATTTCCATCTTTCTTAAAGCCTGAAGCAAGGTACTTTGGCTGACCTTTTTACCTTCAAAATGGTCTAGATTATTTGTTTTGTTATGCCTAGTTTCATTTTTTATTTAAGAGTTAGAAGCATGCTAGAACTCTATAAGTTCAAGGCTGGAATAAGGCTTGATCCTTGTGTATTGTTATGCCTTGTGTTTGTTGAATATTCAAGACCTATTTTGATGAGTTTTATATGCTGAAAGTTGTGTTTTAGAAGTGTTATGTTTCAGTCATTAGATGTATTTTACATGCTTTAGTATTTGAGAAAAAAAGAGGCTTGTGTTCATGTTTTGACCTTGTTTTGTGTGGTATATGTTGAGCCTTTGTTGTTGTATTGTTGGTGTTGTCATGTGGTATTGGTGTCGTTTCCATATTAAATTTTCAGAGTCTTTTAGCCTTAGTCTCAGTTCATAAGCATGCTTAGATTTATTAAGAGTTATAGGAGAATTTATTGATGTTGATGACATTGTTCTTGTATGTTTTTTGAGCTTGAGTTTTGACTTGAATTTCTAAATTCAGAGACGTGTTTGTGTGCTGAATTTGAGTTCTTTTCAGAGTTGTTCTTTCACCAAGGTTGGCCTTAGAGTTAGTTTTAAGTTCAAGGAAAATCAGTTTAAAATTTAGAATCTTACACCTTGGTATATGTGCCTTTTATCCGAGCCTTAGCTGCGGTTATAACCCCTGTGTTACAAGATTTTAGTAGCCTGAGTGTTGCTAGAAATAGCTTTAGCGGTCGTGAATTTCAATGGAAAAGGACCTCAGCAGTTCTCAGTCGGCAACAGCCGTGCAGCTCGCGCAGACGACCTAGTCATTCCTTGCGCCCACGCCTTAGCGTCCTGGTGTGCGCGTTGTATTCTCGTAGCCACAACACCGTGTGCCGTGTTTCCTCAGCGCCCGCGAGCCATGCTCTCGCAGCGCCCCTACACTATTTCACCATACTGCCCTTGCACCCTTAGCGTGTCGCCTTCGTTGACATTCGTCATTTTTACGTGCATTTAAGAGTGATTTGAGTGTCCGTTTCATCATAGTTTGATATATAATTTATTGTTTATTTAATTAATTTTATTAAGCTATTAGGAAAAGGGATCGAAATAATTATTGAAGTCGAAGCGAGTGAGAATCAATCGAAAACGGAGTGCCGGCCTTGCACTGGAACAGGCCCAAGTACACGACCCCTGATAAGAGTGGCAGAAAATGAATTGCTAGGCAGGATAACCATATTAGCCCAAGTTTTGAGCCTAGTTGGAAGGATAAAAGCTAGCCCATACATTATTGAAGCCAAGGGTAGAAGGATCATTTCATAAATCAAGATTAAATGCTCATCCCGTTCACGTGATATTTTTTCCATGGACATGTGTCGAGCTGTGTGCTACTATTGCAGCACGTCGACTTGCCATTGACCAGCCACCAGAGAGCCACAGTTTCGACGTCTTGACAACCTCGCCATCCGCCACCGTCATCCTGTGACCGTGAATAAGAGATGCAATCTTTGCCCGCGCCGGAAGAAACGCAGGCCACCGGAGCTGGCCGAAAATCGCGCGGAGCACCACCTGGACACCACGTACAATCGCCGAGAACTTTTCTAAGACGTTATAGATCAGTACAATACATAACGAGGAGAAGTCGAGCGGCTGGAAGCTGTTGTTATTTGTCACCTTCTCGGTGGGTGGCGGGAGTTGCCGGAATACAACCAGAACTGCCACTGTATATGTCCATCAGCCGTTCTAAGCACTTTTGTGGGGGATGAAAATGCACCAGTAGTCGTTCTCTGCAGAGAAAATGAAGTTGCAGCTGTTCATGAGACACAACTCGTATGAGGTTGGTCATGACTCGTGTCATTCCGACGAATTCGAAAGCTGCTCTGGGCATTGACACACGACTCTTGTGTCTCTGGGTGTATTGCATACGGGTTTGACATGTTTTTCATATTTTTACAGTGTTTTCGACCTATTTCGACTAGGACTCGACCCCAACTGTTTAAGAAACACTAGGGCACGTATTTGAAGACTCTTTGGGGAGATTTTATATCTTTAGAGAGTTTTAGAAGCTAGAAACACGAGCAAGATGAGCGAGAAAGCCAGGAGGAAGAGATCGACGAAGCCGAATAAGCTTTTTGTTTTTTTTCTTCCTCTTTTTAACTCAATGATTTATTTTCATTTTCCGAATTTTGAAAGCATGTTTATAGGATAAATTTATTTTAGATTCTAGGATTTCTTAGGGGGCTATTGGATATAAATTGAATAGTAAAAATACTAATCAAAACTCAAGTTTAACTCAACCTCACTATCCTCAATATTTTCAATATAATTTAATATTATCAACCTATCATTCTTACACGTTACATCAATTTTAATTCACTATTCATTCACTCACATAATTTTAACTATCACTTCCAATCAATTTTCTTCTACTTTACATCAAATCTTTAATTTTTTATTTAAATATTATTTTAATATATCCAGTAGCACCTAACCATTCTACTTTTTTTTTAAAAAAAAATTAACTATAGTAAAAAAAACAAACTAATTAAAAACTAGTTGAATCCATAAACAATCAATCCCTTAGTACTCGGGTTGATTTATGCTTTAGTTTTTGTTGTTGTCATTCTGGTTTATCTCTCATTTATAAAATTATTATGCTTATTTTTATTGTGTGAGTAGATCGCCGCTATAAATGCATATGTGTGATCGATTTGTGACAGAGGGAAGATAATTGATTGCTGGAAAGGGGAAATTTATAACGTAAGAGAATAAACAGATCGAGAGGTTGATAGGATCTTACGAGAGAACGGAAGTCCTAGGAATATATGGAGTTAGTTGTTCATCTTGAGACCGAGAGGAGATAAATAGTAATTAAACTCCGATTTAACTTGTTCGAGAGAAAGGTTAAATTAAATTTGACGATTCTGTACGATTGGAAAATTTAGATAAGGTTTGGTTGAATTTAAACATTTCATGAATTAATTCCGAGGAACGCATAGCATAGAATCTATCTTTCGTATTCTCTTTATTCCAAAATTTGGATCAAGCTTTTATTTCTTTGGTAAATTAGTTTTAGTTTAATTTCTTAGTTATAATCATCATTCAAGTCATTAGTGTAGATAATACTTAATAGTCATTATTTTAGTACTTAATTAATTTAACTACAATCTCTATGGAATGCAATCTTGTTCGTCACTTGCTATAGCTACTTTGTACATTTGCGGAGAGCGAAAATAATTAGCGAAAAAATTTTTGGCGCCATTGTCGGGGATTGTTTGTTGAATTAATTAATATTAGGAGAAGACGAATAAATATTAGTTTAGACATTTTTTTAATTTTATTTATAATTTTGGGTATTTTTTTTTTCTTTTATGATATTTTCTTATTTTTCTTTCTTTCTTGCGAGATGACATTTAATGGCTACCAATGGCCAGTGGAGCATACAATGTTTACTAGAGTGGTGGCAACCACCGAATTTGACTTGATGGTTGCGTTGAGGGCACAACTAGCCGCATTTGTGAAGCAGGTAGACTCTACGCAAGAGGTGAAGAACGAGAATGTTGGGGTGAATGCGGTTCCAATGTATGACCCCATCCAAAACGTGAATTATTTGCATGACTCGAATTTTGACAATTCTGGGGCTATCAAGGAGGTAACGCGTACTATTCGGGCAACCAGTGAATTATTTGCTTGATCCCATCCAAAATAGAAACTTTAGTTTTGTGGTGGATAATGTGAAAATTTGAATTCAAAATTGAAAAAATTGTTTTCTATCTCAAGTGGGAGGAAATTCATTTGAAAGTAGTGTTGGGAGCAAATGGCCATCTATGTACTGTCTTATTTCTTCTTACCTAAAGCTATCTGCAAGAATTTATCACAGATTTTTGCCTCATTCAGGTGGAACTCTGCAGACACCATAAGAAAGGAATATTCTGGAAAGCTTGGAGGAATCTAACAGTCATAAGGAGCTTTGGGGGCTGAATTTCAAAGATATTCATCTTCTTAACAAGGCACTCATCACAAAGAAGATATGGAGAATATTCACCAAGACAAACTTGTTAGTGAGTAAGATTTTAAAGGCCAAATACTTTTCAAAGGGAACAACACACTGCTAAAAAAAACTAAAAATAGAACATGGCTCTTGAATAGTTGGATGACAGAAAGGGAAACACCACAAAAAGATTTATGTAATGAAGTTAAGAATAGAAAAACAATCAAAATTTGGGATCATTAGTGGATCTCCTCTCTGTCTTGTTAGTGTTATACACTGTAAGCTTGGCTTTGGATGACATTATACTTTTGCCCTCTATGAATGAGAACATGTTAGATTAAACAGTTCTACGTTATTTTGTTTTGCAATTAGATAGTGTGGGTTGTCATCGGGCGAACCGAAGATCATCCTATTAGTTACTTGTGAAACAAGAATTATGGTTCACAACCTAGATGGAAATGAACACCCCATCCTAACGGTTGTAGTGCCAACGGTACAATTTGTCTTGACTGATTAGTTGCACTAGTAAATTTATGTATTGAAAAGAATCCCAGAGAGGAGCAATTCGTTTTATACTGATCGTCGTAAATGAACTAGGCCTCGGTTAATTACTATGTTCTCTTAACCTGTAAGATATTAAACTGACATATATATGCAATATATATTATTTTGATTTACATGAGTGAGGTTTAGTGAACTGGATCAATAGTCGTACTGTCTTGGGTAATATTGATGCATGTATGATGTGTTGTAGGATACTTACGGTCACCATGTACGTTTAATTTGATGATGTCCTAGAGTGAGTTCATGAAGGATTATATGCTAATCCCTGCAGGTATATTAAATTCCGACATAGTAAGAATGTGATGAACGAGCGCTAGCTTCGGTGAAATAATAAATTATTAATTATTGATTATCAGTAATTGAATTAATTAATGGACATTATATCTTAAACATGGGGAGCTAATTCGAGTACTTATAATTGGAGTCTCAATTGTAAATTGGGCTAGGAAAATAGAGTGCAATAATATTATATTGGTGACCCATAATATTATTTAATTAATTAGAGGAGTAGGTTTGGCCCACAGTTAGTCTAATGAATTAAGGAGCCTTATTCCTAATCTCATAAGGGTCCCTACTGTAGCTTTATATATACATCATTAAGCTCATGAGAAGAGGAGAATAATTCTCATTATTTACGTGAATAAGGCCGCACGCCTCTCTCTCTCTCTCTCTCTCTCTCTCTCTCATTCGAGTTTTATTTTCTTCTTGTTGCTCCACTGGTACAAGTTGAAGATGGTGTTTTGAGATATACAGTAGATGATCCATAGGTATTCGAGACCCTGTGATCATCTTCACGAAGTCGACGATCCACGAGCTCGAGCCCGAGGACTGCTGACCCCTCGACAACCAGCCCCGCCGTGAAGTCTTTGCGACTGGCCGAGAACCAGCGACGTGCCATCGGACCAGCCGATGCCAAACGCGACGCGCCACTCGGTAGCCCCGTGACACGTCCGGCGACCCGACCTGCGCACGACCCGACCCGATCGCGATCCCAACATTCTATTTGTGATCCCATCCTGTTCGTGTGCTCATCCCGATCAATTGAAAATCAGCCAAATCACTATAAAATTTTAGGTCGTAAGTTTTCTACGTCAAACCTTTAGATCCGGTGTGCATAAGTTTACGTTTGGTATTGAATTCGTGATTTTTACATAACAAGATCCTCATAGATCCCAACATGTCTGACTTTAAAACTTCAATTCATTTCCAAAGAAGAGAAGAAATCAAAGTGTGGTTAAGGATCTTATTGATGGTAGAGAAAGAAACCGGAATAAGGAGTTGATAGAAGAGCTAATTTCTTAGAAGGAAAGAGATGTCATAATCAGTATAAAATGCTTTGAAACAATCTCCAAAGACGGAGTTATTTTGGATTGGGGATTAAAGCGATATTTCACAGTTGCTTCAACTTACAACAAGCTAATCTGGGAGAAGTGGGGGCAGATGCACCAAGCTAAAAGTAGTAGTAAAAATTGATTGGCAGGAGGATCAAGAAGAGGAGTTGGGCTCTGAAGATCAAAGGGAAACTAAAGCACTTTATGTAACACCTCGCCTAGATTTACTATAATCAGAGTAAATTTTTCGCGCAATAAAAAGAAAGCTCTGATTTAATTTTCAAAAATTCATATTAATTTTTCGAAAATACTTTAACTTTAATATGCGGGATGCTACTCAAATTTAATCTTAAATATTTAATCTTTAATATTTTTAAATACTAGGCATGCAATCGAGTATAATTCATTACTTTAATAAGGCGCCATGAACCTCTTAGGACTTAAGCATGCATAGACTGAAATTCTAGATATTGAAATACTATAATACTGAAATACTCAGTGCGGAAGCAAATGCTAGCAAGCATCAACAAAGCATAATAACTGAAACATGTTCAAATATACATGACATGTTTACTCAAAAATATCCTTGCTATGACTGCCACCACATCATCGGCTCACGCTCCACGCACGACATCGTCACCTGAAAAATGGTTAGTGGGGAGGGGGGAGTGTGCGCATGAGCATAAATGAATCAACGATGCTCTGCCGGAAACGACATTGAAATATACAGTTAATATAATAACAAATCATGACATCGACATATATGCAAGTACTTACTGGATCGGCAGAAATGATACAATGATGAACATTTTTCTAACGGATTAAAAATTCATCTAATAAATACTTAAATCAGCAAACTATATATAGTTGCTAGTTAACTGGTTGTCTATAACTGCTGCTTAACTGACTGGCTATGACTGTTGCACGACTGATTGACTATAACTAATGGTCAATAGACTATCTATAATTGCTGCTCAACTGACTAACTATAATTGTTGCTCAACTGTCTAACTATAATTGTTGCTCGGCTGACTGACTATAACTGCAGCATCGCGAACTAACATACCTCTATTATGATAAGCACATCACAACCTAAGCATACATCTAATATGATAAAACACATCACAACCTAAGCATACATCTAATATGATAAAACATATCACAAAGGCGTATAAAAAGTAAACTGTCTATAATTGTTGCCAACATGACTATCTATACCTGCTGCTCAACGACTCCTTAACTGTCGAGAAGGACACTTCGTCTTCACGCTCCCGATAAGCAACTATAGGACCAAATATGTAGGTTGTTGCCCATATTAGGGCAAGACTAACTCTTATGCACTTCTAAGGTTGGAGCTTAACTCACAACTGCACGAGAGTCCTCGATATTAACTAGGGTTTGAAACGCATGGTTAGGATAAAACCTATCTATAGGTGAATGCCCCTTATAGAAGAACTATTCTAACCTCATCTGAAATTTAACTCAACTCAAAGCTGCACTAAAATTCTTATCTCATCTTAATTAGCGTTCGGTTCACTTAGCTAAAAAGGACCTACTCGCTAGATAATTGCCCCTATTCGAGCGAACACTTATATACATACCTCAGCCAGGATATTGCGATTATAAAAAATATAGTACCCAGTACAGGGTCCCCACCTAATATGCTGAAGTGCAAATGCTGAATGGTTTGCAACTCTTGGAAGCTAGACTCTCCACAAGCTACAAAATATATAAACACAAAACATAATCTAAGTACTAAGCTTAAACTGAAAAGCTCGAATCATATTATCTGATCTGACTAAGTTCGTTCACTTGGCTTTAAAATCATTTAAGGATTTACGAACTGATTTTGAAAATTTATTGTCTTTGAGGCCTACTATCTAAAATATTTCTAAGTATAGAACTATATTCTGACTGGCTTTCAATCTGGCTGGTTCGGAAAAATACTGAAAATCTTTTACATCAGTTTGAGCGTGAATACATAAGTTCTAGTGTAGTTCTCCAGTCAAAGACCAACTGAATCAAGAATACACTACAGTCTTTTTCCAAGAGGGGTCTCACAGCCTGTCTAGACTGTGAACGAATAGTTTAGTCTTATAAGGAACCGATAGGTGATCTTTCTTTTCGAACGCTCCGAACCTTCTTAATGTAAGGCAAGGAGTATGATTGCATAAATAAATAAACTACAAGCATATGTACTTTGACCGAAACATGATGGTCAGATCAAATTGAATTGATAGAATTTGCAAAACATAACTTTTACAGCATACCTCTAACAGCTGACAAACCTCTGAGAAAGAAGAATGGTGAAGCCTCGTTGTAACGCCCCACTTTTATTTGACGAAATTTAGAAAAAAAATTCAAAATTTATTTCAAAACACTTGAGGCGCTACTCATTTCCAAAACAATTTCCAAAAATATCATAAATGCAACTCCCAAAACGGGTTCAATACTCAGGTCAACACTGTAATGCCCCGCTTTTATATGACAAAAGTCAATGACTTTCCAAAAGTCAACTCAAAATTTTCAAATTTCTTTTCGTAAATCAATGGCGTTACTCATCATAAATTCATAAATTATCCTCTCATAAATCATACTCGCAAGTATCATAATTCAACGTTGAACCAACGTTTTCATAAATCCCAGAGTTTGTAAATCGTAAATCATAAATACCCAAAGTCATGAATCGTAAATCATCAGTTTTCAATGCACAATTAAAACTGACGTTAATAAATAACGACAGTATTGCAAGGTTCATAAATGTAAGCAGAAATTACTATATGAGGTCAGGTCAAACGATCGACCACCACTCGTCTTTGCCTCGTCATCCCACACCCGCTTAACCTGCATCCATGAAGAGCAGGTGGGGATGAGCACAATTGAAATCCGTAGTGCTCACCACTATGCACATGAACAATAATAAATTACGAAAAAGTAAATGACATGGTCGCAGTATGAACATAAATCATTCAATATCCCATCTCCTATCCAGAGTCGATTACATATCTCATGTGCACACCTATCAGAATAGACTACATTTGGTCCACGTATCGTCTCCCCGCGGGAACTCTAACGTTGCCAAAGTAGGAGGGTCATCCGTCAACCCCGAGGGTGTTAGACGGGAAATCCACTGTCAACCCCGAGGGTATTAGACAGGTCTGCCAACCCCGAGGGTTTTAGGCAGGAAATCCATCACCGGCCAAGGCTCATGCCAAGGTCCTCGCGAAAGACAAAGAGGACCCACTTGGGGTACGTTCTATAACTACGGGGATACCGTTCGACTGCCGGTACGGCTCACGCCAAAGATTACATGTTCACATTTCATACTTTGATCGTACCCAAGTAAGTAAACAAATTCACAGTTCAAGACATAGATAATTTTATAAGTAAACCCACCTGGTGTTGAGCAAAAATAACAAGGATCGGAGATATGAGAGCTTGGCTCGTCAAACACCTACATTAAATCAGGATAGCCCTATAAATAACTATCTAACATAAAACACACTAAGAACAACAATGACTTGATTCACATCTGCTCATATAGGTCACATAAGCACACATTTGACAAAGAAATCACATTCCAGAAACATCACGCAAGATTTTCAAAAACCAACCGGAGCAACGTTTTTGAAATCGACCTAACTATCAACACATAAATCACATGAACATGAAACAAGTCTCAAATTAAACCTAAGATATGCATCTACAACTTTTATTTAGATCACAGAAGCATATAAGGTCGTCTACGAGAAGATAATTCATCAAACATTTACAATAGAGTAGCAGCCACAATTGAAATCATACAACTGCTAGGGATTCAATAATTTCACGATACGTGAAGCTACAGACATGCTTTCAAGGAGATTCAAAAACCAAAATGCAGCTAACTCAATTATCTACAACCTTGTTGAAGACCCTATTGACAAATAATGATGTTATCTCTGTTTTTAAACCCAAAACATTCGACTCATAAACACTGCCAAAAATAAATTTCAGGATACGAACAATACTTCAGTCATTGGACTCTAACTCAAGCTACAAAACCTCAAAAACCTGATTCAAAAACTATGGACAGCCAAGAAGCAAGGCAACACTTTTCATGAAGGTCACTACTCAGTTTGAGCACTTATAAACATCGAAAACAAGCCATACATAAATTATTACAAGCTGTCGGGTTTTGTTAAAAATCTGCTTGCGCGACAATTTTGTAAAAATCAAAACTAACTCGTTTCAAATCGGAATTACAAAATTCTAAAGCCCAGAGAAAGCCAACCGAAAATACTAAGATTCATATGAAGACCACAACTTCGAATTACGGCTATTTTAGGGTCATTACAGCAGCACAACAGAGATGCAGAATCACCACAATTCATGAACCTCATCTATATAATCCGAAATTCCAAAACAACTCATTGAATCCACCTCAAAGCACCACATAATTACAATTTTACGAATATAACACGAGAAACAAATCATTACCAGCATGCTCGATTATCTACTTCATGTTACACAAAGTAGTGTTTTGAATACAACGGGAACCTATGAACTGACTGAAATGTTCAGTTAGTACAAGAAGAACTAAAACAAAATAATAATTACAAATCAAATGCGGACAGATTGAAAGTCGAGGCGATTGAAATCTTTCCGCAAGACAAATACGCCCAGTATAGTGCTGACGGGTCTGTGCGTAATGTCCTCAAAGATACAACGGCATTACACTCGGAAGCTGTAGCACACTAGCCTTCAGAGTTCCAGCGAACGGAATCGAAGACGAGAACTGAGCACTATGATATGATGCGTGAGGCTTTGAGAGTATTCAGATTGCATGAAAATGTTGTGTATCTTTTTTCTGCAGCTCTATATCCTATTTATAGGACTTCCACCTCTTGAGGGAATGTAAACAGTCATATCTGCCACTTAAGGCAGAGATAAATGGGCGAGAAGTTTTAGGTGTTATTACACCATTAACCAGGTATTACTACACCATTAATCAGGTGTTAACACCATTAACCAGCCATTAACATTCCACCTGAACAGTCAGGTGTCCAGGTTCATTGTACCTGGAGAGGTCTCACTCGGGTTGG
>CACSLK010027813.1:5748874-5764845 GCA_902706635.1 Striga hermonthica | reverse complement strand
AAATTTGTCATTGTTATTAACAAAACTGTGACAGAATATATTCCGTCATAGACAAAATCGTCTTAAAATATATGATTTAGTGACGAAATTAAGTGACGTCACAAAAAGGATATTCATTTGCGACAACAAATATATTTTGTCATATTAGCTTACAAATTGTGAGAAAATATTATCCGTCATAATAAAATTTGTCATTAAAAATGTGATTTAATGACGAAAGTAAAGAACGTCATAAACTGCTATTTAACGGTGACAAAAATATACTTGTCATAGTTGCCGAAGAAATCCTGACGAAAAGTCATCCGTCACATACAACATTTTTATATAAATGTGACAAAGTTAGATGTTAAGGTGACAAATTGAGATGTGTTGTCATGAAAAGTATAATTATGTGACGCAAAATCAATTCTAAGATGACGAATGTAGGAATCGTCGCCGTATGCAATGATGTAATGACGATTTTTAAAATTCGTCACCACAATGCTACAGACTGTGACACTTTTTTTTTCGTCACACGAAATTCGTCACTTTTTGATAGATTTCTTGTAGTGGACTTAGATTTCTCGGTGTAGCCGAAGGTTGGTGCGCAAATTCATGCCAACTTTTCCATAGAAAGTTCTTTATTTTGTTCATGATTGGCAGCATTCATGTGGTTTGCCATATTTTCTAAAGTTTAGTCTGGTTGCTATGTGTTCTTGATACCTTCAAACCCTTCTTTGCATGCTTTAAGATAACATCATATGTTGATTTAATAGTGAACTCTCCTGACTTGTTCCATTGCCATACAAGCTTATCCTTCAACCCTTGATGGCTTAAGGGAATCCTGAGAATGGTCTGTGTTATCTAATGATCAAAAGACTGAAAGAGTAACTCTGGTAACAATAAACACGCTGGCCGGCTGGAAATCGGTTCACCTCCTTCTTTCTTGTCGATAGAACGCCTTGTACCTAAAACGAAATCTCACATCATGGAGGTTTTTCAATGAACAACCTTTGATGCTTAACTCACTGCTTGTTCTACTCAACTCCTAAGAGAAAAAATAGATAAAATCATGCTCAAAAAGTATGGTTCACGACTATATATATGTTGAAATACCTGCCCTAGGAGCTGCTCGGGTTAGCTGAGTTGGTTGCCTAAAAGTTTCTCGTCCGTACACATATAGTATGCATGTGTCAGAAACGGTTATTCAATGGGGACCAATAAGATCACGCCACGTGTTTTCCGAACATGGGATAAGGATCCTTTTATATTCTCCTCGAAGGCTCCTGCGCATTACCATATCTAGGTAGATCCTCAGACTATTCTTAATCTGTGAAGTGGTCGATCGAATGACCAATTACTGAACATGTCAATCCTCGACCAGATCCTCCATGGATCTGGGACCGACCTATTCCTCCCCTAATGGGGTCTTCTGTGTGATGTTCGAGCAACACCATTCTCTCGACTCTATTCGATTGGGTCCACCTGCACGGTGCGCTCTAGCTCATTAAACTGGTTAAGTGAGGCAGTTAAGTCCTTAAGGTATAATATTTTGTATCATCTAGTCCCCCCACTCTGGTCAAGTATGAATGACTCGATCTAAGAGTAGGTTTTGGCTCGTCCATCGAGCTGTTGCAATTTTATCTTCATGTGTTTGACCATCTAGTAAGTATTCCCCTGTTTTTCGACCACATCTCTTTATCGATCACTATGGTGAAACTCACCCATGCAACCTATCCCATCTATCAAATACACCCATCATTGTGCCTCCTCACATTATGTGCCTCTTCGTATAAATTCTTCCCCACTCGAACGAGCACATCCTCCACAATTCCTTCTGGTTAACAAAATGAGCGATCTGCTAGCTATAAGTGCATCTTGGTGGGCTTCAAATCTCCAAGCCCGAGTTGTTGATAAACTGCGAGTGGCATGAGATTTATGTCTGCTCCTATATCGAGCATCCCCGAGGTCTCTTTCTCATTCCCGAAGGCTAAAATGATCAAAAAGCCTCCGGGATCACTTACTTTCTTTGGAAAGTTATGCTGAAAAACATTCGTCACCTCGCATACAATCACATTATCATCATTCTTGTACCATTTTTTGCTCGTCGCCACCTCTTTGAAGAATCTTGCATAAGCCAGTATCTTTTTCTACATGTCAAGGGCGATAGGTCGACATTGGCCTTAGCCAACATCGTATGGAGGTCTCGAATCATCATGCGGTCCTTCTCCTCCAAAAGTTAGCCTGGTAAGGGGATCCTCAGCCTGTATGGGTTCGTGGATTTGTGCAAGGTTGGCTCGGGTGACGGTGTCACTTGGGTCTCTTCCATTCTCTCTTCCCCATGTTTGCCCGCTTTTCCTCCTTTTTCTTCTCTGGATACCATCTTCTCATCAATGTCAAAACACCATTATTTATTTTGCATGCTCAGGCAGACTCGGCAACTTCACTTTGTTCATCTTAGCCTCAATGCCCCCGACCCGTGTGGCTAGCTTACCTACTTGTGTCTCAAGACGCTTAATGGATGCATCATGATTCCTGATGAAATTGAGAATTTTGTCAGCTTGTCGTCCATGCTCGGTGGGCTCGGTCAAGCTTCCGGCGTTGACATCCTTATTATTTGTCTCATTCGTTGTTGCTGATAGGGGACAAAGTTGGGTTGAGGCGGCTGCTGATAATGGTTGCTGGACCATGAGAAGTTCAAGTGATTACGCCACCTAGGATTGTACGTGTTTGAGTACGGGTCATTACCGGGCCTATTCTGATAACCCTGCAGTGCATTCACCTCGGCATTCTGTCCTTCGTACCTCAGTTCGATAGCCGATAGACACACCTTGAATCCGTGACCCTGAACTCCACATGCTCCACACACATTCACAGCCATTGTCTGAACCGAAGAAGTTCCTCTTGTATTTTATAGTCGCATATGCTTCGTGATCTCGCTAACTATTGGGCCATCATATTATTTCTCGGTCTGACCTCATTCACGGTTACCTTCTTCCCTCGGATGCTCTTATGCGAGGAGTTCGTGCTAATCGTCTCATATATGTCCATCATCTCTTCAGCTGTCTTTGATCTAATATCTCCTTTGGCTACATTGTCCACCATGTACTGCAAGTTTTGGTGGAGGGAGTCGTAAAAAAAATAAATTGCCAACAACCCCGGAGAGAGATTGTGATGTGGGCACTGCCTTTGGATGTCCTTGAATCGCTCCCAGGCCTCAAAGAGCAGCTCATTCGGCAATTGAGCGAAGGAGACAATTTGGGACCGGATATCTTAGGTCTTGTGATAAGAGTAGTACTTCCCAACGAATTTGGAGTACACCTCTGCCCATGTCGTGAGAGAATCCGGTGCGAGAGTCATGAACCAAGACTTGGCTCGGTCCTTCAGAGTATCCGAGAAACACCGCATTTTTAAGTAGTCCTCGGTTAGCACATGTAGACGGAACGTCTGTAGGACGTTGTAAAACTCATAAATGAAGTGGAGTGGGTCCTCATCCGAAAGTCCGAAAATGACGGAAGCTGGTTGTAGTTGACCATTTTGAGTTTATAGTTTTGTGCGGCTTGCCCCAACCGGATACAAGAAGTGATTGTCCCGATCATCGGTTGGGCTAAGTTTCGGAGGAGGTCACGAGGAAGTTGTTGATCAACCGTATCTAGATTGCTTCCCTTGGATGATTCGGGAATAATGTCGTCCAGAAGCTCCTTTAGACTCTCGTGGAAGGATTTCTGTTCGGGGATAGGATACGTGTAACGCCCCATTTTACTTTAAAGAATTTACCAAATTTATTTATAAAAATCAGAGTAAAATTTTCGCAAAATATCAAATTAGAACTTATTTCTCGATGGGAGCTACTTAACTACCACAAATAATTAAACAAACACGAACAAGCATATAGAACCTATACATGCATAAATTAACAGTCATAAAAATTAAGCCAACTTATTCGTTAAGATCCAAATCCAACCTGAAAGTTAAACGTGGTTCAAATGGTTAATCCAAACTCATCATAGTATTCAAACGGAAGCAGAAACATCAAAGGTAAAAGCAAGTAGTTCGACGTAAACAATAATAAGCGGAAGCAAGAGACAATGATTACATGACAACAAATGACCACCACTCGATCGTCTTCACGCCGCCGCCGCCAGCCACGCTCAACATGAAGAAAGGAAGAAGAGACAAGGAGAAAAAGAATGGGGGTGAGAAAAACCATTATGCTCACCATTATCGTACACTATATCCCGCATAAAGATTCAAAACCATAAATAAATTATGCATAGAATCCATGTCTAACTCCATATACGACCCTATCGCAAACATCCTATGTACATACGACAACCTTTCTACCACTCATCGACAAGGAAGTAACTGGAAACATTTCTTCCCCAGCTCGACATGGGCAAAGGGATTCTTTCCAGGAGACAGTGGAGTTGTTTTTCCCCTCTCGACTAGCCAAACGGTTCAAGGCATCCACCTCTCGACTAGGCAAACATGCAGGCGAACTCTCACTGTTTATACATTCGTCAAAGGCACTATCAATGGAACACCTAGACTAAGTTTCTCACGCATACAACAGCTAACAAAAAGAACATTTATACGAAATAATGAGTGCGATAATTATAGGTACAATGTAAAGGTACCCACCTAGACAAACGCAAGAGATATCACGAAAGTACGTGTAGGCGGCGAGCTCGGCTCGTCAAGCACCTACATTTAATAAAATAGCTCTATAAATGACTATTCAACACATGAACAATTAATCATAACAATCACTTAGTCCAACTAAGCTCACATAAGTATTTAAGTATACATTTAACCAAGGAATTCCCATTTCCGTAAACACCACGTAAGTTTTTTAAAACCTAACTCGGGCAACGTTTTTGAAATCAACATAACTATCAGCACATAATTCATATGAGCATGATTCAAGTTGCATTTGAATCCTAAGACATGCCTCTACAACTTTCATGAAGATTACAAACTCATTTGAACACATTAGGACATCATAAACAGGTTACACATTAAATACAAATATGTTGTCGGGTTCAAAAAAAATTGTTCGCGCAATATTCTTGTAAAAATCATATATCCTTCGATATAAATCGGTTTTCGAAATGCCAAAGCCTAGATAAAGGTAAAGAAATCAACTACATTTAAATAGAAGAACACAATTTCAGAAAACGAGTTCCTGAGGGACTTATCAGAGGCTCAACAGAAACATCGAAACGAGGTAAATCATATGATATCAACGATACTTCAAAAATCAATAATTTCCATATCACATGCTAAGCCAATTAAATTGATTTGAGAGGCATCTAAAATCACTCTATTTTCAGCATAAAAATCATCATCAAGCTCAGCATATATATGACATAACCAAAAAAAAAAAAATTTAACAAAGCACACAATTCACCACATGAATAGCCTTCTTTTCTTTTCCCTTTCTAAAACCAATTATCTAACAGCAAATCTAAAAATAATAGATCATATAATTATTCATTTAGGCACCAAAAAGCATATAATCAGTATACATTTTACTACACAAAGCTTCGCAAAACATGTACTTAACACAAGCGCAAAACATGTACTTAACACAAGGCTCAATATTTGTCCCATTTTTGTTGCAATTTTCCTTATTGTTTTGTCATTATTTTCCTCCATTTTAGGTCTTTTCGTTAGTTTTTATTCGTTTTTATAGTTTATGTGTGTTTTGCTCTATTTCGGTCTTCTATGTGTTTTTCGTGTATTTTGCCAGTTTTCTACGTTTTTCTTTCTTTTTTTAGTGTGCAGGTCGGAAGCCTCGTGAGGAATAGATTTAGCCCAAAAGTTGAATTGACATGCATGGTTGAGTATACGGGTTCGTTTGCGACATATAGAAATAAGCAGAGCTCAAATTTGAGCTCGGACGAGTCCGAACGGGCCAAAAACACAAAGTCGCGTGAAGCACGTCTTTGGTGTGCTGGTCATAAGCTTTGGGAGAATTGGATTTCAAGAATAGTTTGGCCATGCAAGCATCATTGAATAGAGGATTCGTTAGCGACGCGTAGGAAAAAAACGAAACTCAATTTCGAGTTCGGACGAGCCCGAAACGCAAAGTCGCGCTGCCCAGGTCATAGCGGCGCTAAGCCTGGCTTACCTAGCGCGTTATACCATGTTAACGACCCCCAGAGGCTCGCAACTTTCATCCTTTAGCGCCGCTAACCTCCTTAGCGGCGCTAAGACCACCTGCAACTCCCAGAATGGTATAAAAAGCCTCAAATTCAAATTCAACACTTGTGATTGCGATTTATTGTAAGTATTCTCTTTATTTTTAATTTATCAATAATGGTTGAATTGAGAGAGATGATGAATTGTGTTGAATTGATATTACTTAGCTATTTTTTATTGCTAGGGATAGGGGATGATTGCTCTTGTTTAACGTCACTACAAGAAATGTCAGAAAATATGACGATAAAATTCGTCATGTAAACCTTTGTTTTCGTCACAAAAGTAAATTGATGACGAAATTTTATCATCACAGAGATCGTCACCGTAGCCACGTCATATTGGTCTAGATGACAAATTTCGAACTTGTCACCAAATGTTTCACTTTTAATGACGTTTATAAGTATCGTCATGTTATTTGGTCATCTTTCATGACGATAATTTCGTCACGTTTATGATGAGAATTTTGTCATGTAAACGATTATTTTGTCATAAAAAGACAAGATTTAAATGACGAAAACTCGACTTTGTCATCTAAATATTATTTTCTAGGGAAAAATTAGAGATTTAGTTCTTTAATTGGTACCTATTTTAGGTTTAGTCCTATAAGTGACCCACTTTTAGAAATCATCTCGTAAGTGCCAAAAAACCTGAGATTTAGTCCTCTCACCGGCAAAAGTAGGTCACTTTTACCGGCTAGCCTACGTGGACTTTTACCTGATTTTTCTTTTTTTTTTTGTTGAGTTGTAATGCTGACGTGGCAAATTATGTGTCATATTTACAAAAAAAAAATGTAAATGAGTGGTTTCGAACCCAAGGTGATGGACTATGCAAGGAGAATATGAACCACTTGACCTAAGAAGAACTAGTGTTAAAACTGACTTCAGTTATATATCTATGAAGAACGTTTTATCAAAAAATAATATATATATATATATATACATTAAATAATTATTAAAAAATAATTATTAAAACTAATACAAAATTTATTAAATAATATTTAGAACAAATACGTAATATATTAACTAATTATTAAATATGTAATATATACCATTATTTTTTTATTAATTAAATAATATTTACTAAATAAATAAATATATTAAATAATTTATTGAATTATATTAATTCTTTGTATATTAATTAAATATTTACTGAATAAATAAATGTATTATATAATATATTAATTATGTACATCGATAGATAAATATATTGAATAGTATTATATTATTTTCTCATTTGTTATATTCATAAATAGATATATTAAATAATATAATATGATTTTTATTTAAATAATAAACATAAAATAAATACTAAATATAGTAAATAATACATAAAACAATAAACTATAATTAAATAAAGTATATAATTGAAAGACTAATATATTGTTTAATATACTGTAATACCCCGTTTTATTGTGGATTATTTGGGACTTGGGAGTAATTATTGATTATTGCTATTATTAAATTGTCTTTATTATTATTATTATCATTATAATTATTATTATTATAATTCCTATTAACTGTCAAATTGCTATTATTTATTTATTATTAGTAATGTTGCTATTATTAATATTATTTGTCTTAAATATTATTAATTGTCAAATTGTAACTATTTGTCTAAATGCATAATTTTAGTATTAATATTATTATTTTAAAATATTGTGTGTATTATAAATATAGATAGTCCGGATTGATTTATTACTCGCCGTCGATCGAGCGTCTCGAGAATTCTTATATCGCGTATATTTTATTTCGGCCCGAAGCGACTTAATTCATCGGCCTTTTTGTCATTCTTTTCTAACCAGTATAATTAATTTCGTGACTCAACTTCTTATTGATTTTTGGCCCAAAAATTGAGATGTTTATGCCTTAGCCCAATTAGAAGATAATTTATCTAGCCCATGAGATTACAAACTTCCACCCCAAGCGTGAGTTATCTCTTCATCGACTTCCAGCGACCAAGTCCTCCCTTTATCTGTACGTTTGAAAATTTCAGGTGCGATATTCCCGTGAGCATCTCGCACGTTCTTCTCCAATCTCGCTTTTAGCTCGTTTAAATTATGATCGAGAAGGATAACTCAGATTTTTATCCCCACACCACTCATCTCTTTACTCTATTCGCTGTTTAAAAAAAAAAATTGAACCTGCAAAATTTTTCGCCTGCAACTCTCGCCATTTTTGCCGGCGAAAAACCAGCTCCCGAGCCTGACGTCTGGCCTGACCCGCCACGTTCCAGCAGCAGCTCCATCCTCCACGTCTGCCATTAGTTCCGGCAAGAAGCTCCATCAGCGGCAACCACCATTATTTCCGGCGAAACCAAGTGCACCGACGTCAACCTCCGAGCAGCAATTTCGTCCGGCGATCAGCAACAGATCTTCTCTCGCCATCATCGTTCGCGTTCAATAGCCTCAGACCCGTGCTCGAAGGTTCAAGCCCAAAGCCATTTTTCTGACCCGCTGTCGGGCCCGTTTCCCGTCCGATAACTCATAGTTTCCCGAAGTCGGGTAACTTATTCAGATCCCCTCGTTATTACGATCGATTTCATATATCATACGTTATATATATGATTGTTCGGTTTACCGAAAGTTAATTTGAAGTCGGATTGTTTTTGGTTCATTTAATTGTTTATATGTATATTTCGTACGTGGAATTTTCCGAAGAGATTGGAACTCTCGATTTTATAAACGTGTATGCCGTTATGTTGTTGTGATAAGTACGTTTAATTTTAAAGTCCCGTTTTGTTGCTTCGGCGTCTCGTTGTATTTTTTCGAGTCTTGAATGTCATTTTGATTAATCGTACAAAAACCCGATTTTTACAAGAATTTCGAATTCTTAAAATACGTTTAATTCATTAATGTTTGACATTCCCGAACCCCAGTTGTCGTTGGAGTAGTCGTCGTCAATTTTCGGTCGAGTTTTGGTCCAAAACGATAGATTTTCGCGAGCCTCTGCATTTTTCTTCCCAGCTCTGTACTCTGTTGTTTCCAAGTCCCCGACTTAAAGTTTAATTAATGTAAATAGAGTTTTCATTGTATAACGCAAATTGACGTGTGGCGCAGTGGCGTTGCGTCCTTGTTTCTGTGGTGGAGGTCGTGGGTTCGAGTTTGCTAGTACCCAATTTTATATTTTTTTGTTCTTCCTTGGTTCCAGCAGAGTGGGCTGAAGCCCGCTCCAGCCCGTGCGCGCGGCCCAGTTCAGACAGCAACTTCAGCCCGCGTGTGCTCAGCCCATATGAGAAGACCTATGTTTAGGCCCAATTTCTTTTAATGCAGCCCAGGAATTTTAATTGGCACCCTAAGTTGACTTTTAAGACTATTTTGAGTTCCGGAAGCCCGTTTTAATACCGAGTTTGATTTTAAAAAATTATTTTCAAAGTACAAAAATTTTTGGAAAAAATATTTTAAGTTCCGAGACCCCAATTTACTTCTCCAAGTCATATTTTTCAAAAATGAGAGAGTTCCAAGTCCACGAAAAATCCAATTAAAACCCGTAAATCTTAATTTTTATTAAGTATGGGTTTTACGTTAAATTCGAGTAGTGAGATAAATTATTGATAAATTATCTCGCTTAAATGTAGGTGTTTGAGAAGTCGAGCCTCATCCTACGTACTTGCTTTTGTGTGCCGTTTTCTACCGAAAGTTCCAGGTGGGTTGTAATTGTAAAATTTACTATGCCTTAAATGTTATTACTGTTTTAATTGTGATATGATCAAAGTATGCATGTAAATCATGTAGCCTTCGGTGTGAGTTGTATCGGCCACTGGACGGTTGTCCCCGTAGCTATAGAACGTACCTTCGGGTAGTCTCCCTTGAGAAGCCGTAAGACCAGGGCTTAGGTCCCTCGGCCGGTGATCCTCATTGGTAAGTCCAAGGCAAGACCTTGGCCGGTGGGGTGGTTTACTCCTACTGGCTGGCACTCGATGTAGGACCGGAGGGCATTCGATATATAGTCAGCAGTAGTCTATGCGTAGGTGTGCACATGAGTCTGATTATTGTGATTATTGATGGAAGAATGGGATAGTTTATTGTTTCGTATACATGCTGAGACCACTACCTTTTGATTATTGATTATTGTTGATTATTGACATTAATATTTATGGTATAGCGGTGAGCACTACTGTTTCTTATTGTACTCATCCCCACCTGCTCTTCATGGATTCAGGTTAGATAGAGCGGCACGACGGAGGGGATGCGAGTGGTGGTCTTTAATTTGAATAAATGCTTCCGTTTTGAACTGAATTTGGATATTATTGCGTTATTATTGACTATTGTTTTTCTAGTATTGGATTATTGATAGGGATTATTTCCCTAGGATCATTATTGGATTATTGATTGATTATTGATTGATTATTGAGATTTTCTTATTGATTATGAGTATCGATAATTGCCGAATATTGAGAAAATGTCGAGTATTGATTATTGATTTGAAAATGAGTAGCGCCTCGAATATTGTTTTTGAAAAAAATTCGAAAAATTATTCTGATTTTTGGTAAATAAAAGTGGGGCGTTACAGTTTGGTATCAGAGCCAGGTTGCATTTTTGTAGACTGGTTTAAGTATAAAAAGTTGATTATGTGATTATGTGTTTCGAATTCATGTTAAGACCACTCGCTCTCGTCGTGCCGCGACAACTTAGTTATGAGTACCTGAATGACTTTGAGATTATTGTATAGTAGTTTATTATTGATTATTGGAATGAAATCGGGGTTAGGACTAATCCACCTTTAAATGTGAACTCTAGTGTTGAACTCTAGACTTCTTTTATTATTGTGCTAAACTGTTCGACCCATTTTCAATGTAGAACTATGGCTCGCCATAATGCTCGCAACCGTCAGCCTACTCCGTCTCCATCCCCATCTCCACCTCACCAGCAGGCTCCCAAACCGGCTGGGGCTCATCTCAAAATCGTGCTCCAGTTCCGGAGTCTAACTCCGCCAGAATTTCATGGAACTGAAGGGCCCGAGGATGTGGCGGAGTGGATCCGTCAGTTATAGCAGAACTTTGACCTCCTGCAGTGCTCTGACGAGCAGAAGGTTATTTGTGGTCGTTATATGCTTAAGGGAAGTGCTGCCTTATGGTGGTCCGGCTATTGGAGGTTGAGGCAGGCGGAGCTTAATGTCCTGACTTGGGATCGCATGAAGGAGGTGATCATGGAGAAGTATTATCCTCAGGGTTATCGCATGAGGATGGAGCGCGCTTTCTGGGATCTTACTCAGGGGACTGGTACCGTTGAGGAGTACGAGCAGGAGTTCACCCGCATGAGCGCCTTTGCTCCACATATGGTGGACACTGATTTGAAGAAGGCCCACAAGTTCCGTGATGGTCTGAACCAAACCCTCCGTATGCATGTTGCTAGCTAGGGAAATCTTTCCTTTGATGAGACCGTTATTCGAGCCACCCAGCTTAAGAGTTAGCAGACTCCCAATGTTTCTGCCCCTTCCACTCAGCTAGTTCAGCCTATTTCCTCCGCACCGCCCGGCTCTAGTTCGGGCAACAGAAAGTTTGATTCCCGCCGGGATAACCGGAAAGGAAAGCGCAGTGGGAACGACCGTCGTGGTGAGCGCCCCTTCGCACGAGACCAGTTTCTGAGGTGCCGTAACTGTGGTCGTTATCATCCGGGAGAGTGTCAGTACACCCAGCGAGTTTGCTTCAACTGCATGAAGCCCGGTCATTTCTTCAGTGCTTGCCCCGAGCCCCCGAGGCAGCATACCCAGCAGCAGTAGCAGCAGCAGCTTCCTCCTCCACCTTACCAGCAACACCAGCAGCACAGGCAGCCCCCACCACACCAGCAGAGGGCTGGGGGTCAGGCCCGAGTCTATACCCTTGCTCATGACGAGGCATCCAACAACGCAGGTACCATGTCTGGCATGATTTCTTTATCCAATGTGCCTATCTTTGCGTTATGTGACACTGGAGCTACTCATTCCTTTTTCTCCTCTCGATGCTTGGATGCCCTGTCTATTGATAATGTGTACAACTGTGACCCTCTCGAGGTTAGTCTAGCCTCGGGAAAGATCATTATTTCTGATTCTATGATTTCCAGTCTTCAAGTCAGTATTGGTGGGCGTGTTTTGGAGGCCGATTGTTATGTGATTGAAATGCGGGACTTCGATGTGATCTTGGGCATGGACTGGCTCACTCGTTATCGAGCCGATATCCGGTGCCAGGAGTGCGAAGTCAGTCTCTTCCCCGTTCCCGATCAGCCTGTTATTTTCTATGGGGTGAAGTCGAGGAGTGTGCCTCGAGTCATCTCTTCGATGCAAGCTAGGAAGAGCCTTTCTAAGGGTAGCTGTCAAGGCTATCTGGTTTCTATGGTTTTCGGGAACGATTCTGAGAGGTTGTTGTAGCAAATTTTATTTATATTATCCGAGCACCGAATCGAAGATTCGTTTCCCGAGTCGATCACAAGGAAGGTTTAGCCGGATTAAATTATGCATTTAGTCGATTACGGAAAATAATGAATTAAATACCTAAACACTCTAATCAATTTTAAGGTTCTTACTTGATTATCTATTATGGTTTACTAAGGAATGATAAAAAGATGGATGAAATCGTAAAGAAATTTTATAAAAGAGTTAGGGTATCGGGGAATAATTGTTATAATTCTAATGATAATTCCAAGTTATTAATTGTTCGATTAAGTGATTCGATTAACATACTAATTTAGAGGTTTATATTCAATAACTTTTCGTAACATGAATATAAACATATATTGGTATATTTTCGTACCAAATAATACATAAGCAATACAATTACGAACATGCTTACTCGTTTCGAGCCGAGATCGACTAACTTCGCCCCTCTCGGTTTTAAAGTTAATTAAGTAGGTTTAGAAGATGTTTAATCAACTGAACCAGAAAAATAAATATAACTCAAAACGATATGAACAATCAACAACAATTCATTAACATCAAACCGAAACAATCATTCCCCTCTCCCTAACAAGATTGTTTAGTTACTCATGATAATAAAAACCAAAACCTCAATACTAACCCAAGCCATCATCATTCTTAAGAAAAGATAATGAAGACTTACGATTATTATTGAAGGGTTAATACACCACGAGAACTTAAACCGGAAGAGATACAAATCTTACACCCTTTATTTATGAACATGCATGAAGATAAACTTCAAGAAGAACAAGGCACAAGAAGAACATAATGAAAGTTTAAGAGATTTTGTGAAAGAAAATGATGATTTTCAAGCTTGGAGTTGTCCCCCTTTTATAGCCAAATAATCCTCTTTTGTAGCTGAAGATTTGTAGCAATAATAGCATGATATCACCCCTTTTTGTTGTCTTCTACGTCATTGATGATATTTGGCACCAACCATCACTAAAATGAGCTTAAAAAGTTCACCAACTGCAGAAACAGGGGTAGTAGCGCCGATACTATGCCGACAGAGGAAAGGTTGCCCTTGGCGCTACTTAGTTAGCGCCGCTACTGCGTCGGCAGCTTGCATGTCTTCACGGTTTTCGCTCGTTTGGGCTCGTTTGGACTCGGAATTGAGTTCTGTTTTTTCCTACGCGTAGCTAACGAACCCCTCTATCCAATGATGCTTGCAAACCACACTTTTGCCCATAATACGAATTTTTTGGGATTTTCAACCTTTACAGGGTCGGTATCTTGCTCAGCTTTACATTTCAGCCCCGTTTGGATTCATCTGAACTCGAAATCGAATTCCGCTTTTTCTCACTTGTCGCTAACTAACTTATCTAGTTAGTTGTTTTTGAATGATCGCATTCCGAGCTTAATCCAATCCTCACGGGGTTTTGGACCTGCACAACAAAAAACAAGAAGAAAACAGGAAAAATACCGGAAAACGAAAGAAAAACACCAAAATGCTTACAAACACATAAAACACACATAAAACAATAAAAAGACTCTAAAACCAAATAAAAGACTCAAATTGGGGGAAAATAATAAGAAAATAAACACAAAAAAACGTAACAAAAATAGGACAAACAACTCCCCCACACTTAAACCTTTGTTCGTCCCGAACAAAAAGAAAAGAAGAAAACGAAAAAGAAAACAAGCAAATGAGCGTGGATAATAGCTTCAGACAAGATAAGTTTCAAATTAATCAACTTAGTCGAGGAGACTTCCAATGACCAATATAGCATACCTCAATTACAACTCGAACGATACGCTTTGAAAAAACAAACTCTCAAGCACGGTAATATGATACGTACATGCCTCACTCAGTTCCTGTATGAATATAAATTTGGACGCTCAAATTGGTCGTCAGTCAAGTCAATCATAAATTTGCCTATCGTATATCTCTTACTCTAAAATAGTGAAATTTATGCGATAATGAATCAAGAGGACTTTTAAGGATGTAACGTAGGCTCTTTGGATCGGGTAGGATAGATATAGGCTAAGTGGCTAAATAAAATCGAAACAACCCAAATCACTCACAAAACCATAAGAATGAACTCCTTCGGTTATTATAAACCAACTGTTTCCTTATAAACCAACTGTTTCCTCCTATATCCTTACGTTACTCGCATTATATGAATATTTACACTTTTTTTTTTCTTTTTTTTTAATGAATGAAAACCTTCGGGTGTTAGATTTCCCCGCGGCCTCATTTCTTCTTTTTTTTTTTCATTATCATTTTTTTTATACACAACAATCATCAATTACCTCCGATTCTCCACCCACAACTCCATATTATCATTGTCACGATGTTATAAAAGAAAGAAAACCGATAAGGCTCAAAGGGGGTGACTAGCGAAATTATTTACGGAAAAAGTAAAAAGGGAAACAAAATACAAGGAATGCCTCAATCATTTCCACATCACATAAATCCAACCGATTCATTTCAGAGTAGACTCTAGGCAAATTCTAACGGACAACGATTCTGACCAATATCTCACAAGAACAAATTAAGGTTCAAACCTCACATAAGGTAAATAAATGTCCAACAAAACGACCAATCAAATTCACCGAGATAAGCTAGTCATGATCATCATCATATCTCCCAAACTTCATCAACAATTATCAACCAATCTCAAAATCCGCCACAATCCATACTCAGAAAAACACATAAACTGACTCAAAATAAGACACAACAAAAGCAAAAAAAAAAAATAGAAATAATCTAAAGGAACTAGACACGGTTAACCACATAGTCACGCAAGTAAAACTCCCCCACACTTAAAATCAGACAATGTCCCCATTGTCGATCCGTAGTGAAAGAGAGTTAGACCATATAACTAACCGACTGAAAATAAAACAAATTGTACAAAATAAAAGAGAAAGAGAAAGAAAAACGTACTAAGCACAGTGACAAGTCACTGTGCGTCCGGTGGCGCTGGTGGAGGGTGGAGATAGTCGGGCCCCAAACAATGATGGGCATTGTACAAATCAAATCTCTCACCCCATTGGAATAGGGGCAACTCTCCCGAACTCAGTTTGGAAGGTGAAATGTGGTGGTTGGGGTGGCCTCCATTTGTAATATGGGCAAGGTCCTGTAATGGCCTCATCGTGTACTCATGCAGTTCTGGTCTGGTCTCCCGGACGGAAATGGTAATGGACTCACCCAACACCATCATGGTTAACTTCCCCCTTTTTACATTAATAGTCGTGTCCGTGGTTGCCATGAATGGTCGCCCAAGGAGGATGGTGTGCTCTTTCTCATTCGCTCGAATGTCCCCCACATCGAGGACAACAAAGTCTACGGGAACGATCAACTTCCCCACTCGAACGAGCACATCCTCCACAATGCCCTCGGGCTGACAGAGTGAGCGATCGGCAAGCTGCAAGCGCATTCGAGTAGGCTTCAAACCCTTA
>CACSLK010027813.1:5591560-5622647 GCA_902706635.1 Striga hermonthica | reverse complement strand
AAAATGGAATTGATAGAATCTGCAAAACATAGCTTTTACAGCATACCTCTAACATTCGGATCTTCGGAGATTTCTTATTTTTTTAGATTTTTTTTTGAATGACTACCTAGTTATATTTTAATTTTTATATGCTTTAAAAACAACATTCATCAATAATTCATCATATTGAAGATTTTATTTTGAAATCAATTTTTGAAGTAACTCTAAATTTTAGTTGTTTAATTTTTATATGCTTTAATAAAACCAACATTTATCAATACTTCCTCATATTAATAATTTTATTTTGAAATCAACTTTAGAAGTAACTCTAAATTTTAGTTAAGACTAAATATGTGCAACTAATATTGAAAATTTAAAATTCAAACAAAATATAATATTTTTTTCTAAAAAAAATTCTTTAACCTTTCATATTATTTTAAATAATTATTTTATAATAGAAAAAATTCAATTGTAGATCAAATATTACTAAGCATGAAAGTTACGTGAAAGTTAATAGTTATTATTACTATATAATAAAGGATCAAGGTGACATAAAATATATTAATAACACATCTAATGAATATAATTCAATTCTTAATTTCGATTCTTCGGTTCGGTACGGTATGGGACGGTTCGGTTCGATTCTCGGTACAGATATTTGTGAAATCTCCAGAACCGTACCAATTATTTTTTCGGTTCTGTTCGGTTCGGAGAAAGTCAAACGGTCAACAGTTATTTTTCGGTTCGGAGTGATTTCGTTCGGTTTCGGAACGGTTCAGAATTCTCCGAGTCCCATGCTCACCCCTACATGAATGTGTGTTGGATGCGCCGTCAAGTTGGATGGAGAGAGGAATCGTGCAACAGTTAGTTAATACAAGGGGGTCTGACGCAATTTTTAAAATATCAGGGGAAAACTCACAGATTTCATATAATACAAGGGGTCATGTATATTTTACCCTGTTTTTGATTTATTTTTTTTTTTTCTTTTTCTTTTTCCTGGGCGGGTTCAAACAGGTCGGGCCCGGTCCGGCCCGCCGAGTCGTGCACCTGGAACAACCCTAAGTCCGTGCTGGTTCAGGGTCCATGAAACCCAACCCGGTGGGCCCGGCCCGCCGTGACTCAAGCCCGGGTTTTGGCCATGTGTTATAAAACCGATACTTTAATCGATCAAATATCATTAGAGTGCATATAAGCATCAATAGCATTAGGCCAAAACTACATTGTTCAATTAAGAAGTATCAAATTCAATAGGCTACAAAATTTAATCATTACACATCTTTCTACAGGCTTCATTTTCTGAATACTTTATGAGCTTACAATCTTATACGTGAGCTAGTAAATGAACCGAACCATATGTATCGAGTTGAGCATCACCGGTCAACCCAGCCCTCGTTCGTTTCCATTTCAATGCTTTGCAGTGTTTTCATCTTTGCAGCCATCATGAGGTCCATGCTTATCACAACGGCAACAAAGAGTTGCACGTACAATCATTTGGGCACATTAGCTTCCAAATCTGACAAAATACTGTCCAAATCGCCATAATACGGCCAGCTCTTTTGGGCTTTTTGATCACCCTTACTTTCCTGTTCAAAATAGAATTATCTCTCAATTTTAGTCACTAAGAATGAGATCGAAACCAATACAACGGCCATTAGGTACACTTTAAAGGAATTGCATACATATTTAGACTAAACCATACATAAATGGACATCAATGTGGATAATTTTGGAGTATTTACAAATTTAAAGAAAGGTATGATATTTATATTTGGAAAGTAGAGATAGTGAAACCAACCTCATATTTCTGAACTAAGGATGCCCAAAGGGATTTGCACTGCCCAGCACTTCTACTGATTCCATCCGACAATAAACTCGAAGATATCTCTTCCCAGAGAGCCATTCGACCTTTGAGAACTTGGAATCTGCTGTGAAGTTCCCCGCGCATTTTAATCAGCTTCTTCACCTCTTCAGGTTTCCATTTATTCCTTTTCGAAGAGGTGGAAGTTTTTAGTTGAGATTTTGAAACATTGTGGTTGAGTTCAATCATGTCTTCTTTACCGCTCTCTCGAACCAAATCATTGTTATCCTCTTGTTGATTGGAAACTGGCGAGGATAAAAATGACGTCCAGAAACCAACAGATTCATCAACATCAACACCCCTCTCTGCCAATTTCGAATGCAATACAACTCCTTCCTCGTGTGGGACTACACAGGAACAATTATATCAATTTTTTACATATGATTTCTTGATGTAATTTTGAATACTTAATTCGGGATCACCAACATGACCAGACATCAGCATGTAAATATTCATGCGCAAACATAATATATATGTAATATAACAGAAAGCAATTTTAAACATATACATGTCTAAAGTTGCTGAAATGGTGAAACATGTAAATAATTAGAAAAGCCGTGTCAATATTCGTTACGAAATTATTTCAATCGAAAGTTGCGAGACATCAGTATCAAGTAGATATATAACATTAAGCTCCTCTCATGAAACAGAGCACACTGGTACCCAGTAAGAAATCTAACTGGTCCAAATAGCTAAAGTTTACCAACTGTCAATTCAAATCTAGATCTCACAATATCTCATTATCACTAGGCAACCCTATGGGACAGAAATCAGAGTTCACTGTATATAAAATATCTCCAAACAAATAATTTACTGTATAGAAGCTACAGGGGAAAATAATTCATGCTGGTTGTACCTATTACATTCAGTTTTCCATCCTTGTATCTTTGAATCCATTCTCTTCACAGATGCACATATAGAAGCTAAAAAATTCGTTTACATTCACAAACATATTGCATTGTCTACCAATTAAATTAAGAGCCAGAAAAATCTCTGGATAGAGTATGGACTGTAAAGTCGTGTTTAGTAGTGTTCATTAGGCAAGAAAAGTAAATTTACCTTCTAATTCTTTTTCTGACATTCTTTTGTTAATTGCAAGACCAGAGTCATTTTCCTCTGGTATCTTAATTGGTTTTCTTCTTTTCTCATTAACTGCTCTCCTCAATGCTAAGATACCAGAATTAATATGCGACTTTCCGGACAGTTTCCCATTGATCTCATCGGCAAGAACTGCAGCCGGATTCTCGATAGCAATAGCTATGACTTCTGGTCTTCTGCTGCTATACTTCCTTACCATTTTTCTTAAAACTTCAGAAACAGTTCTTTCCATGTGAGCCAGAGGGCAAGATATTGGGCAGCTTGACAATGCAGCATGTGCAGCCTTATGAAGTGCATCCAGAAGTTTTCTTTTATCAAGCCATAAGCACCTTGTGGTAATTCTTATTTTTCCTTTCAAAGCCGCATCGACTGAACCATCTGCAGCTTGAGGGCGCATGATTTCCATGCTTCACGAGATATATGGAACTCACATCATGCAGCAATAAATATGAGAAAGCAATATCAGTTAATTATTCAAAATGGCGTACCAAACCACTATAATGCCTTCTGATGCAATTCTCATCCTCTCATCAATACAAAGTTCAGATCCCGTGCCGAATGCTTTGTCACCATCACTATACATCAACTGCGAGCATGATACTATGTTAGTTAATCAAATTATACAAGTTCACGTAGTTCCTTTCATGTTTACATCAGAGAAACATAGAGTGAAGGGGGAGATTTAACAGTAACCTGCAAATTTTCTTTGCCAAGGGCAATGAAACCATTAGATAGAACTCTTCTGTTACGTAAATGAGATACCCCCAGCATCTCCCCGTTCTTTATAACCTGAAAAAGGAAATCATTCAAGCAATATAAGTACTCTATGGAACAAGATGCAACAAACTGAAATATTAAACTTACTTACGGCATCGATAAAATAAATAAATAAATAAAATAAAATAACTTACTGTAGTATGGCGAATGCCGGTTGACTTTCCCAACAATTCATGCTCTTTCAAGAACAGGAGTTCCCCATGAATAGGTAGGAAGTGTTGTGGTTTAACAATTTTAAGCACTTCGTCCTTCAAAAGGAAAATTTGTGAACCATCAACAAAGTAGTTGGAGCTTTCGATGCAAATACGATAATCACATTGCTCCCTAATTAATATGAGACACTATTATAAGAATATGCTGGAGACACAAGGGTGCCATTTGATATGATTTCATTAAATAAAACTTTCATTTAAATATGAAAGAAAATTGGGAGAAAATATAATAATTCGGCAAGTGTGATTGGATGTAAGGTGAAAGTGCAATGATTTGAACTGATGTGATGCAAAAAAAAAAAAAAAAAAAAAAAAAATGAAAATGAAAGCGAGCGTTAGTTAAAAATGTGAGTGGTTGAATGGTAAATTTTATAAAGACTTGTATAGTGCTAACTGAGTTTTATTTTAAAAACTGTATTGATAAAATTGAAGTGAGAAATGTCAAGCATATCAAGGCAACTCTATATATTTGGTCATTCATATCAAAGGAAGACATCAATTATGAAAACCCAAGGTTGGGTTTTATTTTCTTTTCCTTCAAGTCTCACCTCCCACATCAGTCATCTCACCGCCTAGGGCTGAGCACGAGTCGGTTCAGTCCAGAGATCTAGAAATCCCTTGAATCGAACCGAACTTCGAAAATCTCAAATATTGGATTCCCATAAACGGTCTCATTAAATCTCCGTTTTGAACCAAACTGAATTTTAGTTCGGTTCCGGAGATTCGGGTCTAATGGGTCGGTTATCGGAGATTTACAAGATTTTTTTTTAGTTAAAATTTAAAAAAAATCTCCTAATTACATGCTAGATGGTACATAGAGAATAAAAAACCTCTCTTAATTTCGTCAACTAATAAATATTGGTGGTTAAAATCTTTTTTAATTCATAAAGTGATAAATATCTTTTGTTGCAAAATATCATTAATTCAAAAATATAATTTAATTTGAAAGAATTTTATGCTAATCGTTTATATGCCAAAAATCTGCAAGTGATAAGACGTACTCATGAACAATAATTAATTTAAATATAGTTACTAATTAAATAAAAGGACATTTTCAAAAACTATTATGTCCAAATAAAAGATACGCATATAATATAAAGATACGCATATAATATATATAAAGTTTGTTTCCGAAAAGTGAGGATATTTAATCTTATTAAGTAATAATTTAATAATGTATTATTGAAATAATCCGTATATCCGTTCTTAATCCATATTATAGTAAAAATATCTATAAAATTATTTTTATTTGAAGATATATCACCTTCAAATAAATAATTATCTCAAAAGTTTGTGAAAGACTTACTCCATAAATGTCAATTTCCAAACTTTAGATATTTAAATTTGATTAAGTTATATCTAATGATTACTAATAAAATATTTGACATGTTGGCTACCAAATTTGTGAAAGGTATAGTCAATCAATCAACATACCCGGTATATTCCCAATAGGTTGGGGTCTGGGGGGTCAGTTGTACGCAGACTTTACCCTTGTAATTATACAAGGAGGCTGTTTCCATAGCGACCCAAGGTGCGTTGCATCATTTGATATATTTTTTTCTAGAAACTTCACTAATAGAAGAAGCACTAGAATTTAATTGAGTCATTTTCATCTAGTCCATTATTAGCACTATACTAGGAGAATTGTGAAAGGTATAGTATATTAATTTTATTTTATTTTTAAAAATTGATTCAAAAATGAGATCTTAGATTTAAAATGCCGCATATGCAGTACGAAAATAAAATAATTATTTTTGAATCATTAAACTCTATTAATAGTCAATAGTGGATGTTTTCGAAATTTAATTTTAAATATATTTTATGATAGTTTTATAGACGTAACATAATGTATATTGGTTGTATATGGAATTCAATTTTCAATACAATTATGTACAAAGATGAAAAAAGAAATTATATGAACTTTATAAATTGGAATCAATTCTTGTTTGGTACCTCAGTTCGGTACGAGTATTTTCTATTCGGTCCAGTTCGATTCAGTTTTTTGTATGAATATTTATGAATCTCCAGAATCGTACCAAAAGAAAAAAAAACGGTACGTTTCAGTTCGGAGATAGTCAAACAACGAATGTATATTTTTTTCAGATGGATGAATTCGATTCGGTTTTCAAAACGATTCGATAATCTCTAAGTCCCGTGCTCAACCCTACCGTGAGCATGGAATTTTGAGACCTTACCGCTAGTGCTGTCGATTTCTTATTTTGGAGGGGTTTTCTGTCTGGATTAGGTTCGTTTAATCCAATCGATCTCGACACCATTCAGGTATTTTGTCATCACAAATCCGCCTTACGATCTTACGTTGCCCGTCGCAACCACTTCACTCATCGTTGTTCATCCATGAAGGTATTTTGTCATACGTCGTCGAATCATGTCGCAACTCCATGCAATTGTTATCAATCACTCTCGATGGCCAAAATTATCGTGAGTATGCTTTATTTATGGTAACATTATTGAGGGGTTATGGTCTACCTTTTCACTTTGACCAATGATGGACCAGAACAAAAGGCCGATAATAGTATTGTTGTTGGCATCAGGATATGGCAAATTAATGGGGAGAAAATGATTGTTGTCATCGTCAATAGCAAGCAGTCTATGACTTTCCTCTTCTCGCACAACCAAGGCGATGATGTCATATTTATAACAACGCTATTAAATAAAGGTGGACTCTTGCACACAATTATGCATCAAATTCATGTGATTGAACATAATGATATATCCGTTGATGAGAACAATTCAACTTTTGATCGTCCGTGGTACCTCAATGCATGAAAAAGAGTGTTCAGCACATAAATTTGTAGAGAAACAATTTATAAATCACTTTGTCATATAAGATAAAGTTTGAGTCCATTAGTACACGGTTGCTTCAGAACTGTTTTACCCTAACCATGGCACAAGCATTGTACAATTTTAATTAGTGAAGCCACCGTCTCCGATCTGTCACTTTCTTCTTCGTCAGTAGTATCTCATTGTGTCTTGGCAGCTTCTCATCGACCATCCTCTCAACGACTTAGTGCACCAAAAGAAGGCTCTTCAGACCCTTGACAGCATTGTGGGAAGACAGGTCATAGTGCCAAAAATTGTTTTTTTTTTTAGGCTTCCAAAAATATTGGCTCTGAGTACCCTGCACGCCGTGCTACTCGAACTCGTGGTACGACTCCTGCTATGAAAGGGTCTATGTTTGTTGTTGCCTCTCCTATCCTATCAATGCTCCTCAGTCTTGGGTTCTCGATTCAGTGACATCATTCAATGTGTCATCTAATCAGCCAGTTGGTTGCCTACAAGTCAATCAGATGGTACTTCTATTTCTATACAGACAGATGACACATCTTGTCATATTATTCTCTATGCAATTCACATTTTTCAGTACCTAATATCTCTTATTAGAAATGAAAGTATTAGATAATATTAGAAATAAAATTATTATAAATAAAGTGGGGGTAGCGCCCATAGAGGAGAAAATGAGAGAATCACGATTAAAGTGGTTTGGGCATATGCATAGGAGAGACTTCGAGGCACTGGCGAGAAGATAGAAACACTAGAATTAAGAACGCAAATTAAAAAGGGGAGGGGTAGACCTAAACAAACATGGAAGGAGACATTAAAAAATAATTTAAAATAGTTAAATTTGAATTAGGATATGTGCTTTGATCGCGCACATTGCGACATGTGATCCATATAGCCAACCCCACTTAGTGAGATTTTAACGGCTTGTTGATTGATTAATTGATCCATAAATCTTCTTTAAGTTGGTTAAACATTTTTTGTTAAATATTATGACTCATTTTGTTTTATTCACAATAGAACATAATGTATGGGGCCGTCCCTTTTCCTACAAAAGGTGGAAAAGGGACGGATTTCCACCTTTTGGTTAAACTGTTGTAGTTTTCACTATGATGTATGGGGCCGTCCCTTTTCCTACAAAAGGTGGAAATCCGTCCCTTTTCCTACAAAAGGTGGAAATAGTTATTATGTTCTTTTCATTGATGATTCTCGATATACTTAGACTTATTTTATGAAACATAGCTCTCAATTGTGTTTTATTTATAAGAATTTTGCTCGCATGACTCAGTTTTCTAATCCTAATTGAATCTTTCGCTCTGATTCTGCTGGCGAATTTCTATTTTACAATTTATCCTCAGTTTTTTTACCTCTGAGAGTACATTTGCCCATCTCTTGTCCTGGTGCACATGCTAAGAATGGTGTTGTTGCAGAAAATAAAACACTGCCATCTAATTGAGATTGCTCGAACCTTTCTCTTTGCTTCTTTCGTTCCTTCTCATTTTTGAGAGTTGTGTCTACAGTTGTCTATCTTATCAACCGACAACCATCATCCAAACAGTTGGTAAGAGCATGCTTGGATACAAATTCAACACAAAAAATCCAATCATTTTTAATTCAACCACTTTTTTTAACTCAACTCCACTATTATCAATATTATCGATATAGTTAAATAATATCAACCTTAACTTACTATTCATCCACTTACACAATCTTAATTAACTGTCACATCACATCTTTTATCTCCTACTTTTACATCAATTTAATTTTAATCATTTTATTTTAAATATTATTTTAATATACCCACTAACCATCAATTTAATTCTAATCATTTTATTTTAAATATTATTTTAATATACCCACTAACAACTAACCATACCAATTACCAACTTTTTCAAATTTAACCAACTCAAACCAAAAATCCAATCAAAACAAAAACTTTTTATATCCAAGCATGCTCTAAGTGTCCTAGTGAGGTACTTTTTGGTCATCCCTATATGAACATCTTCGAATTTTTGGATATACATGATATGTGTTACTTTCTCCTCGTGAGCGCACTAAACTAACTGCTCAGTCGGTTGAGTGCGTCTTTTTTGGGGTATAAACTTGAGCATAAGGATTACCATTGTTATGATTTTCTGCTTGTCGCATGTGTATATCTCGTGTAACATTTGTCGAAGATCGTGCTTTCTTATAACCCTTCCACACCCCACATCTATTTCCTTGCCTGATGTCTCAACCTCTGATGATGAGTCTCCACCACTCATATCCGACGAGCCTCCCTCATATAAACCACGTATCACACAGGTTTATACTCACCGTCCAATAGGTCACACAAAGCTTCTGCCTCCACTCTCCTTTATCGTCTCGGCATCTTGATGCTCCGGTCTTTGATGAGTACGTAGATTCTGATGTGTCACGCTATTCCTGTATAGTCTTAAGTTGGTCAGAGATATAATGTACGTGATTATGCTACTATTGAGAACGTGCTAGTGTTATTTTTGATGAGACATCAACTTATCAGGAAACTTCACGTATTTTAGAGTGGCAACTTGTATATGAGGAGCTTGTTGCACTTGATCGTACCGACACTTAGGATTTTGTTCCATTATCGTTGCTATATAGATTAAGACGAAGTCAGATAGTTCTATTAAGAGATATAAAACTCGTCTTGTTGCTAAAGGCTTTTAGCAGACTGAGGGACGAAACTATGATGATTTTGTTGCTCACACGACCACTGTAGTGAGCAGCACTGCTGCTCGTTCTTAGACCATGTCTCAAATGGATGTGAAGAATGTTTTTCTTCATGGTGATTTGCATGACAAATTTTATATGCAGCCACTATCGGGTGTTAATGCCCCATCCGGACATGCGTGTCGTCTTCATCGCGCCTTATATTGTCTTAAACAGACTCCACGTGCTTGGTTTGAGCGTTTGTCTCATACGGGTTGTTGGTCTTTCCCTTAATGATCATGATCGTGCCTTGTTTATTCATTTCTCTCCATGTGGACATACTCTACTTCTTTTATTTGTTGATGAAATGTTGAGTACGGATGATGCAGAATATATTTCCCATGTCAAAAAACAACCTGTGAGCAATACGATTTAGGTCCTCTTAGCCATTTCTTGATCATTAACGTGATGCACTCTGACTCGGGCTATTACCTTTTTCAAGTCAAATACATACAAGATCTTCTTCGTTGGGTAATACCGATAATCGGATAACGGCTACACCTATGGATCTTCACTTGCAGCTCTGTTCTATTGATGGTACGCCTCTTGAGGTCTAGACATATTGTGGGCATTCTATTTATCTTACATACATTGTACATGTTCACGTATTGAGTGAGTTTGTGATTGCTTCTACTTCAGTTCATTTTGAACATTTGCTTCATGTGTTACGGTATTTAAGGGGCACATCATCTTAGTGTTTATTCTATGCTCGTGATAGTCCGCTTCAACTTCATGCTTACTCGGACTCTACTTGGACGAGTAATCCAACATATAGTCGTTCTATCATTAGTTAATGCATTTTTCTCGGTTTTCTCCTCACATAGAAGTCCAAGAAGCAGGCCGTTATATTGCGCTCTAACACACGGGCAGAACTTCGAGCACTTGCCACTAGGGGTGGGTTCGGTTCCATAACCGAGCCGATAATGGATTATCCGATACCGAACCGAAATGTACAATCGACACCGAACCGACTTGCTGTAGGTTACCGAATTTTTAGTAACCAAAAACTCGGTTCAGTTTCAATTTTATACTGAAGTTACCAAACCCATAGGAACAGTTTCCAGTTTTTTTTTTTAACATAGGGGCCATTATTATTAGGACAAGCGCATTATCACACAACATGCTCTTCAAATAAAGTTCACATAGCGGTCTCCATAAGTCCGTACAGGCTTATATGCTTATGTGTTCCACGATATTTTTTTCCCACACAAGAAAGACGCAATCTTTTCTCAAGTTGTAACAAACTTTCGCCTTTTCCACAAAGGTCTCAACATATTGTTTTCTAGTAAGAAGATGATCATGAGGACGACTACATAGGGTCCATATAGGCTCACCAACAAACAACCGCATTGCCTTGATATAATTGTCAGAATCAAGTGTAAATCGATGATAAATCCCAGCTGGCGGGACAATCGAGGCCTTTTTCTTCACCCAAATGCGGATCTAAGACTCATCACCATCAGGCACATAAAAATAACCCCTTTCGGCTTTTCTTATCAGTTTCCTCATCAGATGTTCTTACTCTTCATTTTACTTAACATATATATTTCTTTTAATCTTATTCCTTCGATTCGGTTAAAATCAAACTAATATGAAACGGTACTAATACTGAATCAATAAGCCTTTGGTAACCGATAGCAATGAATCGGTGCGGTTCGGTTTATTTTCTCGTCGGTTCGATTTTCAGTTTTTGGTAAAAAGAATATCTGCCCTACTTGGCACACCACTTTAGAAATTATACGGCTTCAGTGGTTGTTAACTGATTTTGGTATTCCATGTGATGCTCCTATACCTCTTCTTTGAGATAATACTGGAAGCATACAAATTGTCGAAGCCATACAAATTGCTAATGAAATTGTCGAAGCCATACAAATTGCTAATGATCTGTGAAGCATGAGCTTACAAAATACATTGGTGTCGGCTTCCTTTACCTGGTCTCATTGTCATCGGAAAACAAATGTTCTTCAGTAAGTGCCCTCAGAACTGCAAGTGGCAGATTTTTTCACCAAAGCACAAACTAGAGAACAACATCGGCTTGACTTGCTCAAACGCAATGCGCTTCAGATCTTTATGTTTAAAGGGGGGTGTTAAATATATCAAGGACAGACCTACAAGGCCAACTCTATATATATGGTCAGTCATATCAAAGGAACACATCAACTCAGAAAACCCTAGGTTTGTACAAGAAAAAGTGAGATAAGTGAACTAGAGAGATGACCAAGAGAATATTTGACGTCCAAAAGTCTACCCCAAGATTTTGTTCTAAAGTTCATACATGTTGAGAAACTTGAAAAGAAGAAAGCACGAAAAACTTTATTCTGGATTACCAAGAGAGATATGCAATCACTGAGAGAGAGAGAGAGAGAGAGAGAGAGAGAGACTGGCATTCACATAAAAACAACTTAATACTCTTAGAATCTCAGATTAAAAAATTTAACATAGAGCACGTGCTACAGCTAAACATATACACCAACTTGAAACAATTAGAATAGCATGCAAAATGGAAAGAGACTAGCTGATGTGTGTCCTCCCAATCCAGGCATGCCTTTTGCTAATTTGAAAATGCAGCACAATCCTACGATATTGTGTATCAAAGGGCAGAAAATAGTAACAATCGAATATCTTACCAATTCTTCACGATGGGCATGACCAGATGTGTGCAGTAGTTCATTCTTCCCAATAACTACAGTTGATCCAATTTCTGATACACGATTAAGCATCTTCATGACTCTCTTTTCATTACCTGGAATTACCTATAAGGTAGGATTCATCTTTGAGTCAATACATATCCCCAATTGATACATATTCAATCAAGAAACTCTAAAGCTCGAGGTAGCTACTAAAAAAGTTCAGAAGATACATTTTTCATTCAATTTTTTCTCCTCAATCCCATTAACACAAACTTTTAAATAAAATCAATCATTAGTACACATTTCCCAACAAAAATCATTATTCACTCACTGACATTTTTACCTTGGAATGATTTTTAATCACTACACTACTTTTTTCTATACCACATCATTTTAATCATGACATTTCCATCATCCCATCTCCAAAATTTTGCTATTCTTCTTCCAAAATGTGTTCGTTCCTTTTCTTCCATCATTACTGCCTGGAAGAATAAAATATATTAAAAATTTCCATATTCAAAGCCTAAGTTCTAACATTATCTTAACTTACATCTTTTTACGTCCATTGTTACCCCATATTAGCTGCTAATGTGTTTCTCAAAAGCAATTTCTATTATTTCCCTTATTAGCTTATATCTAAACTACGTTGTACGAATATGTTTTGGTAGAAATCAACCAATAGAGGAAGTAAGAGTTGCCAAGTAAATTGCATATATTTTATTTTTTAGCAACCTCCATCTGGAAGATACTTGAATCTTATTTAAAAAGAAAAGAAAAGAAATAAAAACAAAAAGAAATCGGGGCAATGATGTATATGGAACACAAGTAAAAAAAAAAACATAAAATTTATGAGCATGGTTTGTGTCGGGCGAAACCAACCAAAGCTAAACTATCTTGCAAGAGCATTTTCACACAATGATATGTTATACGTGGTTCAAAAACCAAACTCTCAATGAATACTTCCAGTCATGGTAAACAATAAAATCTTAAGAGAGAATCAAGATTAAGAGATTTGTCAACAGCGACTCATAGAGTAATTACCTTAGCAGAATATAAAATAAGATCTTCTTTGTTCAGCTTGAGAGAATAACTACTTCCATAGGATGCAAGATTTAGTGCAGCACGTGGTTCAGCCTGAGAGACAAACACACAAACACACACACACACACACACACAGAGAGATAGAGATTAAATAAGCATTCAAGTCAACATCATAACTAATACTATGCAGAAAAGGCTCGGAAACCTACTTGAGAACCAGTGGTGACAATTAGCAAGTCTTTTGGGGCATAAGCATCAATATCTTCCACTTTCACCTGTAAACAAAAGCTGCATTAGGAACTATCTAGCTAAAAAAAAAAAAAAAAAACAATATTGTGAGAAATGCAGAGCAGTCAGTAGACAAATAATAATAAAAGCTAAGACTATCAATATTTTGAGCAAATAGTTATAATAACCACTGAAGAACATGCATAAGATATTATATATAAGATAGAAATTGTGTGAATGATCTACTTAAAAACCCATTTGGCAGAAAGGATTAGGCCAATAAGAAGGTTCAAAGAGATTACCAGAGTAGAAGGGTCAATAGGTGCCTTTCCATCTTTCCATGCTGCATCAAGGTAACTTCTCAAGGACATACCAACAAATACCTAAAACAAGAATAATTGTGATGTCGGTCTCTCAAATGTTAATTGTGGACTTCGAGGAAATATAAAGCATACCAACTTCCTTCCAGTCAGATCTGCTGCAGATTTTACACTACCAAGTCGATGTATATTTGAAGCAAACTGGGTAGTGATAACCCTTCCTTTGGCAGCTGAAATATGTCTTAATAATGAATCTGCCACGACTGTCTCACTCAATGTCCTTCCAGGGGAAAGTACATTTGTTGAGTCACTCATCATCTATAAAGAAAGACACGAATAAGTCAGTTGCATTCTGCACTTTTATTGTGAATAATAGCGTAACAGTTATACGCCTCATAATCACTCTGTTATTAAAACATGTAATGGATCAACAATAATTTCAAAAAATTGACTTCAGACAACCTATGATTGGTGATAAGCTTGCTGCTTGCAGGATATTTACACCGGTCAACAACTATCAACACTGAGGACAGCAGGCATCAGATAGTGTATTGCCACATATACAGGTTGCCAACCGGGCCACAGTAGCCGGAAATTCAAATTAAATCTTAGATATAGGAATGCTCTCAGAAAGTGATGCCTCAAACAATTTCAGAGATTCTTTTGTTACTTAATGATGTTTGAGTAAGACAAAGATTGATGTTGATACCCAATGCTACCTTTCCAGATCATTTTCAGTATTGATGGTAAACTAAATATTACTGTAAATCTAAAGATTAATAAAATTACATACAATCTTGATGAACTAAGTGAACATAAAATCAGGGAGTTCACAGCAGCTAGCCTACACATTGAAATTTGTGGCTAATTGACGATGCAAATATTTTTTTCACTCCAGCATTCATGTGCAAACCATATAATGGCTCTACTGAGCTACAAGGAACTCGAAGAACCATCAGATAAAAGTGGCATTTTACTTCTTGTTTGCCATAATAATCCCAAAAGAAGTTCTACAACTCAGTAGTGCAGTTCTCCTTTTTGGTAAAGCTAGCTTCAAAAATGTTATTGTAAACCATAAATCTCCAAGCAAGAATCTATGTATAGTTCACAACATAGTATCGATTTTATATACAATCTCTTTTATAAGATAGAAAACCATATGCATTGCATTTGAAAACAAATTTATAAAAATTATGTTAATGCCAAATAGATTTTTTGATAACATTATGTATTGGTTACTTTTTTGAGTCTTCAAGTTTTCTAAAACTTTTCCATCGAAAAGGCATATATTTCACCACAAAAGAAATATGTATCAGCATTCTTCCCAGTGGATGGGGTGCAAGAAATTATGTTGAATGCGTGTGTTTGGAGATCTAATTAGTATGAGAGAGAGAGAGAGAGAGAGAGAGAGAGAGAGAGAGAGAACTAATAAAAGTATGAAAAACAGATTACACTCCTCACCAACGTCACTCCTTCTTTTGAAAGTTCTTCTAGAGCCTCACGATCAAAAACATTCCCATCCAATGGTGACTCATCTATCTGTCAAATTATTTGTTAATATTAATGCAGAAAGTAGAAGAGATAAGTAAATGCGGAGTACAATAAACAACTGACAGAAATACCTTCCAATCTCCTGTGTGAAGAATAGTACCGTCAGCACACCGGAAAACCAACCCAGAACAATCTGGAATAGAATGTGTAACCCTAATCGGTTCAACTTCAAAAGGACCGGCATCAAATCTCCTCCGTGTTTTAAATACCTTTAGTCTAGATGGTACAAAGATACCAAACTCCTTCAGGCGCTTCTTAATAAGCTGTTTATGAAGGGAAAAAAATGGTCGATATTTAAGTATCTGCTTAATATGCAACACTTGAATCAATTTCAGCTGTCAAGCAGTTATTATCTTTGGCCTATTCCATTGGCCACAAATGCTATTCCAAAAGAATTGCATCAGCTCGTTAAGGTTTGATTGTTATAAAGACCTTCCAAGAATTTGGTGGAGACCTTTTTTCAGATCTAAACATTCGAGTAATACTTCCATATTACACTAATCACAATCATTATGAAAAAACTATATCCAAGTAATTCATAGAACAATTAAAACTAACCTCCATTGTAAATGATGAAGCATATATTGGTGTCTGTGAATCCAAGGCCGGGATGACCTGCTCAGATGGGCACAGTTGGTAAGAACCATGATAAACAAAAGATGGAGATATCCCTGTGATATACATGTAGGATTTGTACATATACCAACTACAGAATTATCGTATTCACCAGTCAGATGTTTCATGCCAGGTAAAAAAAAAAAAAAAAAAAAAAAAAAAAAAAAAAAAAAACTCATTTATGCTCAAGTCAAATGTGTTCCTGGTTTAATATAACCAAACACTAGATTTGGAGACCAAAACTTATGGGGAAAAATTCCAAAGCAGAAGGAAACTTCTTATATCCTTCAAAGCTTGCACAAGTGAAACACCATATGGATGTAGGTACTAATGGAAACCATGAAGCATGAGAATAGCATAACCGATCCCCTCCCATATCAAAAACTCAACAAGTGAATTCCAAATTTATTCCGGATGAAAATATTAGTGATTGAACTTCCAGCGAAAAACAATTCTGAACGTACGACTGAATATAACACTAAATCTGTATCTCAATAGAGCAGTCAAATGAAGTAAGGAGATAGGAAAAGAAGAGGAGAGCAAACAGAGAAGTATGTACTTAAGTCTATAGGAATATAACATGGCATCATATAATAAACATCACATGCTTACATTTCTCACTAATCACTGTTCTGAATAATACAATTCAAGTAGTAGATTTAGAAACTTTACCCAAGGCAACGCACCAATGTGGTCTTCATGCCCATGAGTGATAATAACAGCTTCGATTTTGTGGCTCCATTTCTTGATAAAAGTGGTATCAGGTATAATCTTCTGGACACCAAGTTCATCGTGACTGAAAAAGAACAAAAATTGTCTCAATGGCTTGTTAAGAACAAAAAAGCACATGACACGTGAGAGGTCCGAATTTTCATGGAGATGCCATCAGCCTCAGGCAACCCTGTGATATTGAACGTGTGAAGTCAGTTTTCTACAACTCACTCTGGAAACATTACACCAGCATCGATCAAAATGTATCGGTCATAATTCCCTAATAGCATGCAATTCATCCCGATTTCTCCTAAACCACCGATTGGCAGTATACGCAATGGTGGCCCATCAGGGCCTTCATAAAATTGCTCCATTTTGCGTTTAACTGAATCCTCCATACTCTTTCCAGCTCCTTCTTTTCTTCCAGACAGTTGTCGACGAGGTACTATGGTCGCATGTGAACCTAAATTTAGTACAAATATCTCATCAACTACCCATATTGTGTTAAAGAAAGACTGTAAAGTAATTTTGGGTGCAAGAAAAGATGTAAGTTAATTGCATATGGTTGGTTCATCAAGACCATACCCAAAAACAGAAAATAACCCCCTAATTTATTTAAACAAATAAAATGGAGTAATCCAAAGAGAGCAGAAACATCGGAGAAACAGCGGGTCAATTTCACCAACCGGACAGAAAAATCATATACATTAAATCATTGAACTGTCCAAAAGGACACATACATTCACTGCAAAATCCAAAATAATATATTTTCAGCCACATTAACATTCACTAAACTCTTACAAATAAGGTGAGCGGCGTCGCACTTCAACTTAATACAGCATATTGAATTTTGAATTGCATAGAAATACCTTTTGTAAGTGAAGGGGTAGACATACAACAGGATATATAGCGTTTTCTTGGGGTTGGCTGGCACCAGAAGAGCTTTTGAGGCCACAGTGAAATTGCACTCAGAGCAGACATCTTTAAACGACACTCAAGACTCTTATGTAGAGTTAACAAAGGTTTAACATATACAGGCGTGCGGTGTTAATCCGACAAGAACTAAATAGAGGAAATTTGGAAATCCAGGAGGGAAAGTGTTTGTGCTGCGTGTTTTCTTGCGACAGCAGAGGATGGTTGCTGAGGGGAGTGAAAGGGGGTAAAATATCTTTTGCTTATCGAAAAGGATCAGATTTTTATGCTGCACGAGACATAAGTAGCGACTTTAAAATGGGAGAACTAAAAGATGGCAATTTATTTGGAAAAACTTTTGAATGAAACGCGAGTTTATCATGGCATATGAGAACTAAGAATCGCAATTTATTTATTTGAAATATTGTTTGATTTTCATCGTGGCTTGAGGGTATGAACTTTTCTAATAGTATCTTCAATGATACTTGGATTGTTTTATTGCATAATCTAACTCGCATGTAGCTCGTGTGTTGAAAGATTAGGTGATGGGTGCCAAATTTGACAAAATCACTCTGCCTTCACATTAGAGGTGCTAAGAAGTTGTGTTTTGTTGACAATTGGTAATGCAATTCACATTGCAGTCCTCACCTATAAATAGAGGGAAAAATAAAATACTTGTACAGTTGCCCGTGAAAATGCACGGGAGCTACAAAAAAGAATTATTACAAGAGCATTCGCAATCTATCTATCTATATATGAAAAGGTTGTTGGATAAATCATTTTTAGAAAGTTTTGACCAAAAAAAGTACCTTTAACATTCTAAATATAGAAATCTTGAAAGCATTTATAAAACACGAGGTTAAAAAAAGTCATAACTGAATTCAAAACTTAATAGAGTAGAGAAAATTCTTGGAATCTGTTGATAACTCATGAACATAAGATAAACACGAGATTAAAAAAAGACATAATTGAATTAAAAAATTAACAATATAGAGAGATTCTTAGAATATGTGGATAACTCATGAACATAAGATAACTCACGGTTTTAATTAAAGGCATGGACTATCTCACGCATCTTTTCATGCGCTTAAAATTAACAATATAGAGAGCAGTCCGAATAATTGAGCAGAGATAGCAGGTAATGTAAAAAAAAAAAAGCAAAAACAAAAACAGATCTTTGTGTAAAAAACAAACAGAGATTTAGCAGTTTGAACAAAATTTGTAAACATAAGCATACGAATATGTGTAAGTGAACCAGATCCGTATTTTATCAGCCCGATTTGAGAAAAATATTTTCAGGTCTGGATGCAAATCAAGTACAACTATGAAGAATTTTCTAGGATTTGCATTTTTTCTTCAAAATCGAGCTCGAATCCTAGCATAAATAATAATAACGAAAACAATTAAATGAAAAAAAAACACGGGTATGTTTATAAAACAAACTTAGATTTATAAGTTTAAACCATGTTTGTAAAAATAAACGTACAAATTACAATATATGTAATAGATTTGTTTACAACATCAGCTAAAAAAAATAAAAAACAAAAATTGAAGAATAAATCACAATTGACAGAAATGAAGAGAGATGCGTGTTTTGGGTAGGGGGAAAAAATTAGGTGAAACCCTAAAATGTCGGATTTTTTTAGCATTTTATAGTTGACAATCGTGATTTCTATCCGTTAGATTAAATCAAACCAATATTGGTCGTCCGATGTTTCTTTACTTTGTAATGGGTCAATTAACAAAACTTGTATTGGGCTAAATATGTGTAAGTTACTTGAAAATTGTTTGTTAAAACTTCGGTCCAATTCTTTTTTTTTTTTGTCGAAACGATAGAAATACTCATAAAAACAAAACCGATGTTCGATTACGACTCGGATAAAACCGATAAGCCGAATATAAAGGGAGATCCACACGCAGGTGGTCTAGATATTAAACTAGAGAAAAAACTAACCAATATTAGGGCCTAAGCAGTCAATAACCAACTGAACCTTAGGCCCTAAATAATCAAACCCATCCCAACAAAGAAACTAAAAAACAGGAAATGAGAGAAAAACAAAAAAGAAGACTTCCACTGCTCCGCAAAGAGCCTAGACCATCAACTCCTTCTGTTTTCCCCTCGCAGTACTTTGGACCGGCTGACCTCATCATACTCAATCCACTCTTTGACTGCAGCTTCAACTATGAGAGGTGTCGATCTAGATGTGCTCTCAAATACCCATAAATTCTGAGATTTCCAAAGCCACCATAAAATATATGTAGTGAGTTGTATTCGGGCTTCGGAAATGTCCTTACTGTCAATAGGCTGGAGATGTGTCACCACCAATCTTTCAATGTGTCAAGACAGTTAGGACCCTTCCATTGAACCGGGGCTAGCTTCCACACCAGTTGAGCTTTTGAACAAAAGAAAAGGACATGCTCTGTTGTCTCTTCAGCAAGGCCACAGACTTTATAAACATGATCAACCTCAACACCTCTTTTAATCAAATTGGCAGCAACAGGTAAAATGCCTGAAATACACCTCCAAATGAAATGCTGTATTTTACCTTTTACTTTGAGTTTCCAGAGCCTAGTTCTCACCTTCTGATCTTTCACAATGGCAGTGCTGCTTTGAGCTTTGTCTAATTTCAGAATCTTCTGATAAATGATAGCAGAGTAGGCAGATTAGACTGAGAACTTTCCTTTCCTATCTTTCATCCAAAGCCAGCGATCCTCCAAGTCAGGGGAAAGAGTGGAGATTTCGATAATGTTAGAACAATCATCTTCTGCAAAGTTTAGTTCGATCTTCTGCTCATCCCAGGTATTTCCATCAGGTAGAAGAAGTTCATTAACCCAAGTCTGATTCAGGTCAGCACCAAGTTTAAAGCACAGTTTCTTACCATGGAGCCCAGGTACCCAAAAGTCATCAATGATTCTTGTGGCTTTACCATTTCTGATCTCAGAAAAAAACCATTTGCCATAATTCTCCAGAATCTTGAACCAACTGTTCCAAAGCCAAGAAGCATTTGTCTTCTTCTGGGCAGCAAGAAGTGAGGAGTTAGGGAAATATATAGCTTTGAGAAGTCTAGTAACCAGAAGATCAGGATGGTTCAGTATCCTCCAAAGCTGTTTAGCAATAAGAGCTTCATTGAAACAATGGATATCCTGGGACCCTAAACCACCAAAATTCTTTGGGAGAGTAAGACAGTCCCAAGCCTTCCAATGCAGACCCCTCTTCTGGTCCTCACTCTTACTCCACCAGAAGCCAGCAGAGATACTTGCTATTTCGTTGCACAGATTAGAAGGAAGAACAAAGCATGACATAGAAAAAACAGGGAGAGCATTGATAACTGCTCTCATAAGAACTTCCTTTCCAGCAGGAGAAAGCCACTTGTTCTTCCAGCTACATAACATGCTTTTCACCACCTCAACCACATAATTAAATGCTTCTTTTTTGGACCTCCCTATTCCCAAGGGTAATCCCAGGTATCTTGAAGAGAAATGAAGCTTAATACTATTTAAAGTTTGGCAGCAGTATTCCTGTAATTCCAAAGGGGTGTTCTTGCTAAAAAATATAGAAGACTTGTCAAGGTTTACCTGCTGTCCAGTGAATAAAAAGTAGTCATTCAGAAAGTGGAGCAATTTTTGTGCCTGGGAAACCTCAGCTTTACAGAAAATGAGGAGGTCATCTGCAAATAGGAGATGAGTAAGTTCAGGACATCCTCTAGCAATTTTCAGACCTTTGAAGCCCCCTCTAGCTGCCTCAGAGGCTATTCTTGCAGAAAGTAGCTCAGTGACAATGATAAAAAGATAGGGGGAAAGAGGATCCCCCTGTCTAATTCCCCTAGAAGCAGTATGTAACCTTTAGGCAGACCTCTGATATTGAAGGAGAAAGAAGGTGCAGTGATGCAAGACATGATCCATTTAACAAAAGTGGCATTGAAACCCATCCTCAGCATAGTTAATTGGATGCCCTTCCACTCAATCCTGTCAAAGGCTTTTGCCATGTCTAATTTCAGAGCCATGAAACATTTACTCCCACTTTTGTGCCTGTTAAGGAAATGGAAAGCCTCATGGGCAATAATCACATTATCCAGCAGTTGTCTACCAAGAAGAAAAGCTGCTTGAGATTCAGATATACAATTTGGCAGACAATTTATAAGTCTCTAGGCCAGAATCTTTGAGATGATCTTGTAGAAAAAAACACACAAACTGATTGGCCTAAACTGGCTAATAGAAGTGGGATCTTGACATTTAGGAACAAGAGTAATGAGGGTTTGTTTTCAATACCTGAGCATTTGACCAGAGGAGAAAAAACTTTGGACAACATAACAAATGTAAGTCTTGACAATGGGCTAAAAGTGTTGGTTGAACAAGGCAGACATGCCATCCTCCCCAAGAGATTTATCAGGGTGAAGACTGAAAAAAGCTCCTTTGATATCATCCTCTTGCACAGGGGACATAAGGTCTTCATTCATAGATGGAGAGATACAGTTCTAAATAAGGGGAAGCATTGTGTGACCATGGGATGAGCCCTAAGAAGTGTAAAGCCTCTTGTAGTAGTCACAGATGATTCTTTCAATCTCCCTCTGATTCTCACAAAGGACATTCTGCTCATTCATCAGTCTCTCAATTGCATTAGTCTTCCTTTTCTGAAGAGTATAGGCATGGAAAAACTTCGAGTTCTTGTTTTCCTCTTTTAGCCAGAGGATTCTAGCTTTTTGCTTCCAATATTGCTCCTCAGAGTAGTGAGCTTCATCTAACTCCTTCTTTATTCTATCCCACTTGGACCAATTCCTCTCACCTCCTGCATTTCTCATCTCTTCTAGGCTTAAGGAAAGCTTAGCAATGTTGTCCTTGTTGTTGGCTCTGAAGTGCTTGCTCCAAAGAAGAAGAGCAGTCTTAGCCTTTTTAATTTTTTCCTTAACAGAGAACATTGGAGTGCCAATCTGTTCAGGTACCCATTCTTCCTTCACAACTTCCTCAATACCTTCTTGCTGGAGCCACCTTTTGTCAAATTGGAATATTTTGCCCTTAATATGCTGGGTAGAGTTTGACTGAATGTGGATCATATGGTGGTCTGATGAGCTTTTGAACAGACTAGCAGTTGAAGTGTTTGGGAATTCAGTGAGCCAGCCTAGAGAAGCAAACATTCTGTCAAGCTTCTCTTCAACATAGCCTTCACCTTCTCTATTGTTGCCCCATGTAAACTGTTGGCCTTTTAGAGGGATTTCCTGCATACTCATGGCAGCAACAAATGATTTGAAGCCTGACAAGCTACTATCTGTTCTATGTCTGCCCTTTTTTTTTCAGACGAGAACAACAAGTCATTCCAGTCACCTGAAATACACCAATTCTGGCCCCATTTTTGCTTTTTAGATAGAAGGATATCCCATTGAGTTTTTCTCTCAGACTTGTTTGTACTCAGGTAAACAAAAAAGCCCAAAAAGCAGGGCCTCCAGAAGAGAGAGTGAAATTAACAACAATAAAGAAATAAGAACTGTACAAGTCAAGAATCTGGATATAATCATTCCACAAGAGTAAAAGGCCCCCACTGGAACCTCTAGGTTCAACAATTAGATTCCTAGAACCAAAACCAGAGTTTTTACAAACAGAAAGAGAATTTATTTTTATTATTATTTTTTAACTTCTGACAGGAAAATGAAATCAGGGTGGTGGCACCTGATGGCATCCTTCAACTGGGGATCTGTAGAGGGTCCACCCAGACCTCTATAGTTCCACACCAGAGCATTCATTTAGGCTCTGAGGGCCCATTAGATCTGGCCCTCTCTACCCTGATTGAGTTCAGCTTAGACTTTTTACCTCTTCCTTTAGGAGTTTCAGCAGCCTCCTCTTCTGCATTGTAATCCTCCTGATCTCCTCTATTCCTTTTGGATAAAGTTGATAAAGCTAGAAGCTGTTGCTTGTTGTTTCTGATGAGTCTTCCCACAGCTCTTGGGGTCCTCTTCCAAGTTTTCTTGCATGAAGAAGGCTGTTGAGACCTTGCTGCAGAATCAATCAATTGCATATCTAACTTAACCCCTTCATTCTGCCTTGCATCTTCTATATTTATTAGAGCTTCAGTCATTTGTAGCTCATGACTGTTCTTCTGAGTATCATGCAATTGGTGTAATACTATATTAGAACTCTGTTGAGCCTAAAACTCAGCATCTGTTGCTTCTTCCATGTTAGTGGCCATGCTGCTTGTATGCTGGACCAGGGCCTTCTGGAGGGGAAGAAAGTTAGTTCTCTCTACATGGGGGAGCTTAGATTGAAAGGTTGGGGATTTAGATATGGTGGCTGAGTTTCCTATCTCTGGTTGAGCCTCTTTGGGTTATGATAGTGTGGTTTTAGTATACTCAGAAGAAGAAGCAGCAGAATTGAACCAACTGTTCGAAGTACTTGGTGTTGTTGCTTTCATCCAGTCTCCAAATTGTGCTCCTTTAAAGTCTTTGTTTGCAATATTTGCAATCCTAGCAGGACAAGCTTTCTCAATATGGCCCATCAAACCACAGTAGAAGCATAAGTTTACTAGTCTTTCATACTTGAAGACAACTGTAACTAGCTCTTCCCCTAATCTGATACTTGCACAACGAGGGAGGGCTTCTTTCAAATTAATCACCACCAGCAGTTTAATGAATCTACCTCCTTGGCCTGGGGCATTTACAACTATGGCATTCAACACATTTTTGAACATCATCCCAACTTTGAGTCCCACCTCCGTGGTCATCCAATCCAAAGGTATATTATGCACTTGAACCCACATTTTCAGATCATTAAACCCTTCATGGGATGCTTTCATTCCCCTTTGCCATTCTTGAACAACCAGTTATTGGTTTTCAAAAATCCAATTTGTACCAGCCACAACTTTTTTAAGGTCGTCTTTGCTTTCAAAAATGAATTGAAAGAAATTTGTATCAAGTTCTCTGACCTCGAAGGAGCATTGAGTTTTCCATATGAACCCCATTGCTTTCTTGATTCCCACCAAACTAGCCTTTTTGTCCCCAATAATTTTCCCAAATAAGCTTTTGTCGCATTCCACCTTGCTGCTTTTGACATCCGTATTGACCAAATCAATTATACCAGTTTCTTTGGATGATAATGACACAGCCTGGAGTCTTCCCGATAGGTCCTCTGGGAGGTCCATGAGGAATAAGAGGGAGAACCCTAAAAAACGACAAACTAGGAAACCGATGGTAACAAGCGAATCTGAGAGAAATAGATAGCAACAAAATAGAGGAGACCCTCCTACGAAGGAATAGAGCTCTCCTCTGAGAGATTAATGGATGCTCTCCGGCGAGAGAATTATATATAATAATTCTTCAGATAATAATTCAATAGTAAATATTGTTAACTTTTCCAATTTCCCAACACCCATATTTTTTTGGACTAAGAAAAATTATAGTAATGGCTTAAGTATATATGTTATGGAAAATAGTCCAATACTTTGTATTAAACATAATTTACCTATAGTGAATAAAACTTATTATTATTATTAGTATTAGTATTAGTATTAGTATTATTATTATTATTATTATTATTATTATTATTATTATTATTATTATTATTATTATTATTATTATTATCTATATATAAAAAGGTTATTGTTTAAATCATTTATAGTAACTTTGGACCAAATAAATAACACCTTTGACATACTATATATAGACAATTTAATAAAACCAAAAGATAAGGAAATAAATGCTTTTAAACCGTGCATAAGAGTTTGGCACCAAACTAAACACTTCATTTCTGTTAAGTTTGTTAAAACTTGGACGTTTGAATTACACTTGAAAACATGCACTTTAAGAGTTTCACTTAAATCAAAACACTTCATAAGAAAATAAATGCACTTAAGGAAATAAATACTTTTAAAACCGAAAGACATGCTTTTAAAATTAAATTACATTTGAAAACATGCAGTTAAGAGTTTCACTTAAATCGAAACATTTCATTTCACTTTATGCAATTTAAATTTAATATTTAATTAAAATGGATGTCGAAATACATTTGAGAACGTACATTTAAAATTTTGAATTTAATGAAAACAATTGATTTCAGTTTGAGCAATTTAAATTTAATATTTAATTGCCATGGAGCCAAAAATACATTTGGGTACGTGATACTCAAAACACCTAATTTCGATTTTTACAATTTAAATTTAAAATTACACTTGATATTAGATAACTAACGATGCAAATAATATAATACAAATATATATTTTACTAGGAACAATACGAACTTAAAAACCTCATAAAAGAGGACGTACAAATTTAAGATTTAATTCCTTTGGAGCCCAAAATACACTTGATTTAAGTTTCTTCATTTTAAATTTAATATTACACTTGACATTAGATAAATAACAATTTAAATAATACAATATAGATAAATTCTTTTAATAGGAATAGGAACCATGCAACATCAAACATTATAAAAGATGATGTACATTACTTTTAACTGATAAACGATATTAACTCAAAATATTGTGTTTTATGGAGATTTCCGACAAAATATTAACTCGAGATATTAACCGTTTGGTGGGTAGTCGGTTGTGTTTGGTGGAGATTTTCGGCAAATTCTTCCTGTCATTCCAAAGGGTAGCCGTCAGGACATAGTCAATATTGTCATTAATGCTTATGACATATGGAGGAGTTGTATTGTGCTTAGGCTTACGAAAAACATGCGTCTTCAGGAACTTGCTATTTCGGATGAACGTGATGAGCTTGCACGGTATTCTGATTGGATAGCCAGCATCGGAGATGGAACTATCGGGGGGTCGAATGTTAGATGTGCACCGATAGACATCAAGGACATTTTGCTTGAGCCATTTGATAATCCTATTGCTCAAATCGTTGAAAGTCATATCCATTGTTTAAGGAGTCACCTGACAATCCAAGTTATATGAAGGATAGGGCTATATTAGCGCCGACATTGGGTGTGGTCATGTCTATCAACGAGTACATGACATCGTTGAATTTGTTGGATGGTTGTATGTACTTGAGCTTTGACAGTACGTGAAAATCAAATTCTAATAATGCTTTTTTGTCTGATCTCCATACTCTCGAGTTTTTGAATAGTATCAAATGTTTCAGAATACCAAACCATGAGTTGTCTTTGAAGATTGGAACTCCAGTCATGTTGTTGCGGAAAATGCATCATTCTATGGGTCTGTGTAATGGTGCACGATTGGTTGTGAAAAAGCTATCCACTCATTTTATTGAGTGTAAGATACTCACAGGAGATCATGCAGGTGATAAGGTGTTGATTCATAGAATGGTCATAAGTCCTTCTGATATTAGAATTCCTTTCAAATTCCAGCGACGACAGTTTTCCATTATGGTTTCTTACGCCATGACTATAAACAAGAGTCAAGGACAATCCTTATCTCATGTTTACTTATTTATTAAGAAATCGGTGTTCAGTCATGGTCAGTTATATGTTGTTGTCTCTCGTGTCACTAATCGAAAAGGTTTGAAAATCTTAGTTCGTGGGGAAGCTGATGTGCCAAAAAATCAAACCAACAACCAATAATGTTGTATATATGGAAGAGTTTAATAATTTATGGTTTTTTCAGTTTAATTATATGTTTATATGTCTATTCTGATGATCATTGCATTACTAGTTATTACACAATTTATATACAAAATTGCTTTATAAAAAGCACATACATTATAATTCTTCCGTGCATCGCACAGGTGATTATTAGTTAATATATAACTAGTACATGGCCCGTGCGATGCACGAGAAAACAATATTACAATTGTGTTATAAATTAAATATACAAATAAACTAATCAAGATTTACCCATCGTTTTTAAATTAAACCTTGTTGGACACAGTCCGACCAGATGGATCGAGAACCGGTTTATAATCAGTCTAGTTCACTTGAATAAAATATTTGCTATTGAATCCGTCAATACCAGTCTGTTGAACTGGTTGGGTCGATATGATTTTCTAAATAAATTTGGCTATATTAAAATAATTTTGAATAAAATTACATGTTTAAATAAATAGAGATTTATAAATTATATATCAATTAATTAAATATTTAAATTGTTTATCATTTTATTCAATTTATTACAAAAATTAATATATATATATATAAGCGTATTTTTAAATAAAAAAGTTAAAATGTACGATTTTATAAATTAAATTGTATGATTATATTAAATCGTATGAATAAATTGAATTGTATGATTTTTAAAGATAAAAATAAGAAAAATAATAAAACTACTATTTATGGGCTGCATTAAATACTGACCTATTTTTTTGCTACTAATTTTAGTAAATATGATGACTCTTTATATAAGTATAGATTAAACTGTATGATTTTTAAAGAAAAAAAAATAAGAAAAATAATAAAACTACTATTTATGGGCTGCATTAAATGCTGACCTATTTTTTTGCTACTAATTTTAGTAAATATGATGGCTCTTTATATAAGTATAGATAAGGATTAACATAATTCACTTTTAGAAACACTTTCCCGCCAATTTCATTAATTATTGCCTAAAAATAGTAAATTAATAAAAATCAATGTAATTAATGTACATAATATTTTTAGTCAAATGTTTACTGTTATTACCTTTATTAGTTGAATTTAAATTTAGGATGATTTAGTTTTATGGAAACAAATATGGGGGTATTATAGAAACTTTTGAAATCCTTAGTTTAAATATATAGACTTGATTGAGCAATTATAGAGAATTAATCGTTAATCTTTATATCTATATTATATCTCCTGTATTGTGTAAAACATAATAAATTAATACTTATGTTATTTTTCATACATCTTTTTGTTGGCATAATAGAGTTGCAAGATTATCTTTTTCTTCGTAGACAAGATAACCAAATACCAAAATATAAGTAACATTTATGTGCCGCTGAAAATATTTTGGACAAAATGTAGAAATGACTTTTAGAAATTACTTAATTAATTTATGGTATAAAGTTGACAAAATTAATAACTCCAATTTTGGTATAAAGTTGATGATTTTATTTTAAGTTTCTGATAGCCATTTTTATCTTTTCGTAGAAAATGTGTTGTTAATAATAAATGTCCGATTTTGGGGTATAAAGTGTGTGATTTATTTTTGGTACGAAATGTTCGAATTTAAATTCTATGAATTTTATTTGGAATGGTTAGAAGTATATCAAAATTATTTAAAACAAAATAAGAGCATTTACAATGCATAAATATTGTTATCACATAAATTTTGACAAATGACAATTGTTTATATGGATTGTGAACCACATAAGATATTTCTTAAGTTCACAACTTTAAATCTAAAAATTATCTGCGTGCACAATGCGATCAAATATAATATTGTCAATTGGCAAAGATAAAAATAAAATATAAATAAGAAACAAAAAAAATTAATAATTAAATATTTTGAAAATGGTAATAATATTTCTCTCTCATCTCTCAATTGGTTGATTAGAATGTAAAGTAAAATGTGGATGAACAACATTCTTATAAAATCAAGGTGATGTGATTCTTAAAATTTAGCATATTCGCATAATAATTTGTCGTAATATATTGATGATAATTAGAAAAATTGATATATTCCTCCAGAAAATTAAAATAATCTTTGAACAAACATTGGTTAATAAAATTTAAAATTAGTAATTTAATTCTACAGATTAATTGATAATTTTGAACGAAAAGGTAACTGACAACAAATCTAAAAAAATGCAAGATATATATAATACATATATATATTATACATGAAATATATAAAAAAGTTTATTTGGATAGTCCAAATTTAGTTCTAAATTTAAAGATCATTAAGTAGTTATTCATAAGTGAAAATAACTATTTTCACTTCGTTTTGAAGTCTTGTTAAGTTTTTCATAACGTCCAATGAAAAGCTAAGTTTTTCACCCCAGAAAGTGTGAAATGCATTGTGCGATGAATATGCGACAATTGCGCGATGACATTGTGCGAAAGTTGAAAGTGCGAAGGCATTCGCATATCCTTCGCACTTTCTGGGGTGAAAAAAGTTAAAGTGCGAAGGCATTGTGCGATGAATATGCGCAGTTATGCAATTGATATGCGATAGTTATGCGACAATATTTCGCATAACCTTCGCATATGTGACAGTTATACGATGAATATGCGACAATTTTCGCAAAACCTTCGCACTTTCTGGGGTAAAAAGACTTAGCTTTTTATTGGGTGGTGTGAAAACTTAATGTCTCTTTGTATTGGGGTGAAAAATATTTTTTCCCTATTCATAACTTATGCTAATATTAACTTGGATGCAAATGAATTATTCAATTATTTATAGTTTATAAATTATTAAACTAAATAAATTTTTTGATTTGGACAGGTCATACGAAAATAAATTCATTTTAGTTAATAAAACAATCTAAGTTTTACAATTATACGTATTATTCACATAGATTTTTAAATATATGGGTAAATTTACCAAAACATTTATTTTATTGAATCACATTGTATTCAAATCGAAATCATGAATATTTTTTTTTTAAATAACATTATTTTGAAATGAATATAATATAATTTATTATTAGTTACGTGCATTGTATGGGTTGTGTACTAATTTTAAATATACATATTTTATATAATTTTGTACAATTCAAATTTCGTATAACATTTTTAAAAATTAATATAGGTAAACTGTATTACATATTGATTCAATATTCTTAATTTATAAAATATTATTTAACGCATATTTTTATAATAAATACTAATAAATATTTCTTACCCGTGCATCGCACGGGATTCTTACTAGTTCATACAAATGCATAACAATTAAATATTATTGAACACTTTCTTATATACAACGTTCTTCGTCTTTGAGCTATTTTTATCATCACAAATTAATATACTCAATTATTTCCCATTTGTAACTCGTGAAACAGCGACATAAAGTTGGTCATGCGTAAATACAGAGTTCTTCAGGTATAACATTCATATAAATTGCTCCTCAATAACTAAAATATATATTTTACTTTTTATATGCATAAGATATAATTACCGATTCTTGCAATAAATACAGAGTTCTTAAGGTATAACATTCATATAAATTAATCCTCAATAACTAAAATATATATTTTATTTTTTATATACATAAGATATAAGTACTGATCACTGATGAGTCCTTACAAAAGGAGTCTTTAGCCAAATTGGTAAAACTTTTGAAGTTATACAAAATTTCGGGAATTTTTCATCTTGAAGTTCACCATAAAATTTATCTTGAACATTGTCATAGTAGTTTTATATTCGCCACCATTTGGTGTTGCACTAAAGTGTGGATATCAATGACTCCAAAACGTCTGAACAAAACTACGTGAATTTTTTGCATGGATTCTATATCCCTATAAAACCTTACAAACAAAAATATAGGGAACAAAATTAACTAGAATATGTATAATAACTAATTTATAAACAAAAAAGTCTTAGAAAAATCACCTCGCAGTCTTGGAATATTAATTCTCAGATAACGGTATATCTCTCTTGACCTCGGAGTTGTGGAATAGCAATTCTCAAAGAACGACATTCTAATCATGAAAGTTGTCCTTTCGCATCACATGGACTTTGATACTCCATCATGTTTTTTATACCTTATTGTGAAAGAGATGTGAATGTGGTGGTAAAATAATCAATTGCGTACCATATATAT
>CACSLK010027813.1:5563585-5576279 GCA_902706635.1 Striga hermonthica | reverse complement strand
TCGAGGAGGCGAATACCTCTTTGGAGAGTTTAGGACATACCTATCAGAAGCAGGGATTGAATCCCAGCTGACTGCACCCGGCACGCCCCAGCAAAACGGGGTTGCAGAGCGTCGAGATCGCCGCCGGAAGCCGCCGCATGCGCCCGCACGCGCCACCAGAAGGTAGCAGCTGCTGGGACTTGCACCGGCGCGTGAGAGAGCGTGAGAGGTCCGATTTCCGATCGGTCAACGCCGTTGACTTCGCCGTGACGTCAGCTTTCTGGATTGGTCAAGTTTGTTCGATTCTGAGAAGATTTGATTTGCGGTCAACTGTCCGGGCCAGCCAGATCTACATAAATTTTAAGCAGTAAGTTTTCTTCATCAAACCTTTAGATCCGCTGCGCATAGGTTTATGTTGAATGTTTGTCCGTGATTTGTGCATATCGAGATCCTCGTGGGTTCCAACACAAGCCACCACAACCAGCTTCCACCGGCGACCAAAGCTCAGCCCCGAGCTCACCACCTTGCTGCTTAGACCCGCAACCAGTTCCAGCGTCAAGCTTCCCGTCGCGCGTCCGTACCGACAACCTGCTACCAACCCGAGTTCACCTCAGGCCGAGTTCACCTCAGGCCGTTACCACCAGCTTCCCTCCTCCACGAGCAGATCCGTACGACCGCTGTCACCTCGTTGCTCAGCTTTTTCGACGACCCGCAGCTCTCTGTCTGTAACCGTGCAGAGTCGAGCAGCTCCGGCGAGCCCAAAACCGTCACTGTTCGAGTCCCGTCAAGCTCCCAGCTCCAACGATCGTTGTACACCGAGCCACGCAACCTCAGTGAGCCACCACGAGCGAGCCAACACCAGATCTGAGCCACCCGCTACCAGCTGCACTTAGAGCCGTGACAGCTCTCCTTCCACGCGCGAGCCAAGCAGCAAGCTCCTTCCACGCGCCGCCCTAGCTCAGCCTACTGCCAGTAAGAACCAACCCACCGTCGCAGTTTCGAACCGTGGCTGTCCAACTAAGCTGAAGTTATTTTCCGTCGACAAGCTCCCCACTATGACCAACAGTTTCTTTCACGCGCCGACGAGCCGTCCCGAGCCTCGATCCACACGAGCCACAAGCACCAGGCACTAGATCCATGACCTTTAGCTCAGAACCAAGCTCCGAAACACAGAACTGAGTCCTTCATCTCAGAATTGAACCAACCCAGTAGATCCGACCCGGTTTCAATAGCCGATCCATTTTTCCTGGTCTTTTTTTATTTTTGGATTTCCGTTTCGGATACTTCAGGAGGTACATCGGCTGAAACATTTTCTCCATGCCTTAAACAAGTATTTAGATGAATTTTAAAAATAACGGGAGGTGATTTTGAGCGTTACGTGATTTATTATGAATTTATTGGTATAGATAGCATTAAATTCAGAATATATTGCTTGCTGCCCAGAAAAATGCGAAACCAACGTGATACATTCCGTTTAGCTGATTTGAGGCCTAGGTTTTTATTTTGTGATTTTTGGTGCCCGTTTAGTATGTTTACCGGTTTTTTAAATATGTAGCCGAAATACCCGATTTTCAATGAATATGATAAAGACCTCGAAATGCGATGAAAATTTTATAAAAAATTTTATAAATGTTGATTATGATGTGTTTAAAATTTCATAATTTTTAGAGACTGTTTGATATGCCTAAAAATTCGGGACTTTAGCTACTTTTATTGAAAATTATAGATATTATTCGGTTAAGAATTTAGCTGCAGTTGTTGGGCATAAAATCACTAGAAATCACGTTGAACTAAGAGTTTAAGTTTTGGCTTGAACAAAGATAGATAACCAGTTGAGTAGAGAACCCTAGTTCGGCCTTTTCCCGGTCAGTCCGGATAAACTCTAGATTCGAGTAGAGAAGTTGTGCGTCGGCTAATGCCGTGTTCGTGCGTATGTACCCGGACCATGATTAAGCTGAGTTGCACCCAACTAGATGAGCAACCGGCTGGGTCAGACTGAGCCACCGGTCCAGTTCAGCTGAATCGGTCTGGATAGTCTAGACGATTCGAGAATAGCAGTTCAGAATACCGGTTTGAGGTTGAACCGAGATTCGGTATTTTTCTGAACCCAGTCAGATAAATCAGATCAGTCAGATAAGTTAGATTAGATAAATCAGTTAAGTAGCCCAAACTTAGAAATATTTCAGAGAACTCTAAAAAGCCTCAAAGTCAACAAATCTTTCCAAAATAGCTCAAGTCCTCTAAATTCAGACTTAATAATTATATAATTAAGCGAGAGAACCTAGTAAGATCAGATAATAATAAGAATTAAGTTTTCAGTTTGAGCCTAGTACTTAGTACTTTCTGCTCAATAATCTGTGTAGCTTAAGGGGAGTCGAGCCTCCGACAACTACCTTTCAGCCAGCACTTACATCAGTAGCAGCTTATCAGGTGGGGGTCACGTACTAGTTATACATCGTCTTTAATTTCCGTACCATGTCCGAGGTATGTGTGGGAATAGTTTATCATCTAGGGTGGAGTCCGAGTTGGGCCTTAATGACCCATTCTAGGTTCTGGTGGAGGTCGAGTTGGGCCTTAATGACCCATCAGAGTGTGCACATGAATTAGCGGCCTAGTGCCGAGCAGCTTTAAGCCGAGATCAAATTAGCTTCAGTTTAGTTCAGTACCTATATACTTAAAGTCATGATATTATTATTAACGATGTTGTTAATTAAGTACTGGTCTTTGTGGAGCATAGTGGTTTTGCTCACGTCCCCATTACGTTTTTCAGGTGACGGAGCGGCGCGTGGTGCGTGAACAACAGTGGCGCGTGGTCATGAGCAGTCTTTTTGTAATGCTTTACATGTCATTTATTGAACATGTATTATTATTAGTATGCGTGCATTCAGTGTGACACCTTCCGCATATTCAGACATATTATGTAATATGAGATATTATCAGACTTATGCATGTATAATGCCTTTATCTCCGTGGTACCTTTATATAACAGATTTGATTAGGTTGCATATATTTATTTACGTCTGCATGAGAAAGAGTTTAAGTTAGTAGCATCCCGCGATTTTGTATGAGTATTTTCGAAAATAAATTTAAAGAGTTTTTCGAAAATAATAAGCAAAAATTTTACGTTGATTTTATTATTTCTAGAATAAGTAGGCGGGGTGTACACACGTGATCGAGGCTTGAATCTGATTCCTCTGTATTCGAATTTTCTTGTGTTGGTTGAATGCTAAACCATAGAAAAATCCCTAGTCTCGTTGAATTTCTCTTTGTCTGAGATTGCTGAAATTGGTAATATTTTTCTGTGATTTTTGTTGAAGCTGATGAGAGGTTTTCCTTGTTGCTACAAAGGCTAAATTTTAGATCTGATAAGGTTCTATGAATGAAGAAGTAGAGGGGAATTATTCATAATCTCTCCATGAAAGAGGGAGTGAAAATCGTGGCTTATAGGTGAAGAAATGAGGAAATTTTCTTTCATAGATAGCAAGTCTGTAAAGGTGATAAATTGGGGATATAACTCACCATAATGGATAGTATCAATTAGAATAAAATAAGGGAATAAGAACACGGTCAAGGTGAGTGAAAGAATGATTTCTTACTTGCCAAAATAAGAATTCCAACATTTGAATTTTAACTTAGAAAACGAGTCCAAATGATCACATGAAGGCCGAATTCCTCCACATACATACAAGGGCCGATTAATAGCTCATAATATGGGCTGAAGTTGCAAGGAAAAATGTCACAAGATAATACTCTGGGGTCCAAATATAATGTGCTAAAACGGGTCAAAATAATACTACACGATTAAACCAAATATTTTTGAACGATGAATTATTTAAAATAAAAACTATCAAGTACTCAACTATACAATTAAGTACTAATATCAGTATCATTAATATGCGAATAAATCATGCATATACCAATTAAATAAAAAGTCGATAAATAGAATAACCCGATAAATTCTATAAATCGAACGGGCGCTACAATCTTCCTTCCTTAAACGATTTTCGTCCTCGGGAATTCCACGAGAACCAGAAACTGACAAGAAAAACACACACTCGGAGGAACTATAAACTCCGAGGTTCGGATACTACTCAAATAACTCATCCCCGCGTCGCATCTATCAACAGACGAGACTCCAATCGGCCCTCGGTGTATCGACAACATGCTACGATCATCTAACATCAGGGGTCGATACGTGGTATCAAATTTCAGTCTCGTGTCCGGGTCACGCATGAAAACTTGCCCACAATCTCATCATAAACCCTGCATCTTTGTTATAACGGTCGCCATGGTACCCTATACTACCAGTATAACCCCACAACACTATCACTCTTCGTAGTCTCAATCCCTACGAAGCGAACATGGTCTCCAATCGAGACTCAAGACTCCGCCCGACATCAAAATGAAACTTCTAACTTGCCAACTAGAGAAAACCTCGCATATGGCATAGGAACTAATCAACAAACCTCTCTTAATCGAGAATCATTGATTAGGGAATTCTTACAATGGTTCGGTAGAACTTGGAGTTCACGGCTCAAGGCTCGGGAGAAAAGGTTCAAGAGGTCAACATACAATTTGACAAAGAATACTGATTCAACGGCCCAAAAGGACGAGGTCGATGTGGGGTTTAATGCACTGTCACCCAAGAGGTGGCACACACGCTGGCGCTGAATATGCGGGGCGCTAGGACGCGTGCCACTCGGAGACCAGCTGCAAGGTCGTGGTTTGTCCGTGCACACTAGCCTGGGGAGTTCGTGCGCTCAGTGATGGCGGCTGCAACACTCGTACGAGTCAATGGTCGGCCCTGCAGTTGGCCTCACGTCTCTCAGCACAGGCATGCGTGCCCGACAATCACTTCTCGTGGCTACACCCAGCCAGGGTCGGCGTTCGGTTCAAGTTTCAGATAAGAAATCCTCTAACTCAGGGTTCATGATTTCCAAGGCCACTCGAAAAGAAATGGATTTTTCACAACATTTAAGATCAACAAAAATTTTAGGGTTTAATCAAAACAATTTCCAAGGTAGTTAGGGATCATATGAGAAGTCTCAAAAGTTTCAAATTATAACACTGCAATAAACCGAGCCCCAACTTCACCATCTATTCCCTTGTCGTAACAATTAATCCAACAAACATTTAGCAATAGGAACAAGGAAAATTTACCAAGGAGATCAAACATTGGCATTACTGCCCGGAATAATCCTAACTCAACGGTCTTCGCTGAACAATAAAATGGCTAGCTCGCTTGACTCTATTGACTAACAGTGTCGGTCATCACGACAACTTTTACTCAGGTAGCTAATCGTGCCGGTAGTCCTAAACAAGTTCAATTCCTACATTGCTAAGAATTTCATGCTTCATAATCTTATCGCAGAGTCTCCTTTGATTTGTCGGACCTTCTTTTATCTTCCGTCGTCAGTCGGTTGAGTCGTCCCGATCGCGTCTCAGAAAATAAACTAGGACATCATCGATAAAGTTAATGACAAAACGATCCGGGTATGTATGGAATATCCAGTCCAAATGGCATAATCATAAATGAAAGAATTATATAAGACAAGCGAAAAACTGAAGTACTCGTCTTAATCAATATACAAGGTTGCAAAACTTGAATTCGAAACTCTAAACGAACCAAAAAATGATAAAAGAATATCCAAAGGATTGTAAAAGTCAAAGAAAATCACAATATCACTCCCGACGCTCTGAAAGAAATAAAAAGAACGAGAATTTCCAAGGACCACGAGGAAGCAAGAATGCAGACGACTCTGCACCTCACGTTGTGCATGTGCCAGACATGACTACCCTGCTTAAAAGATCCCTCATACTCTTCAACACGTGTGCATGACTCTCGACATGATACATGGAGGAAAGAAGTGTCACCTCGTAGTCATGGTACCGGGTACACGCGGTGTCTTATCGGCCTATTCGCCCTAGGAACAATGTCTAATTCCTACATTCAAGAATTTTTTTGCAGAAGAATTGATAACTATCGTCTTTTTCGAGGCTTAGCCACTCTCGAGAGTCGCGACAGTGAAACGAATCAGACTCTTCATAATTTATGGGTTCGATAAGTGACATGAACGTGGCACCTAAACGCCACTCCCGGTCCTCATTGACTGGGTACTATGCATCTGATTGTCCTATCGATAATGTTTCTAGCTCTCCGAGTAATCCCACACACTATGGACATACTCGGTTCCTAACCCTTCTCTTTCAAGATAGATCACGATTGGTCCTCGCCCGAGGACACTAAGCAGAACTTATAGCGAAAGAACTGCTAAAGTCACTCAACTTGATAACATCATATCGAAAACCAACAAGGACCTTCTAAAGTCATAACTTAACTTTATACTACTAGTTCAAGTCCATATATACGGAGGGTAAATTCTTAAGCCCCTAAATATCATAACACCTCAATTCACATCATAAGTAGTTTCATTATTACTTAGGAAAATAGACCTTGAGCTGGCGCGGCACGACCAAAGCGAGTGGTCATAATCACTTTATATAATTCAAATATTTCACAGAGTTCACATAGTTCACATATAGCAGTCTACAGAAACGCAGACTAGCTCTGATACCACACTGTAACGCCCCACTTTGATTTAACGAAAATCCATGGCTTTTCAGAAAAATAAATTTAATTTTTCAAACCTCAATTTAAACATTTGCGGCGTTACTCATTTAAAACCAAAGTCAATATCATATATAGCAGTCGCAATGACATCCCCCAACCCAACGAGGGTTTCATCTAAAGTCAAACATCACCCAAACCGGGTTTTCAAATTTCCAAAGTAAGACATTGCAATGTCAAAGGGGCATCTCCCCGAAAGTATTTTCCAAAACATCAAATATCCAGAGTTCAAAATAACCATAGTCATAAATAAGTCTCAGATAATAGTGGAAGCAAAACACATCAATGGTCTAGTCATCTAGACCGGCCACCAGTCGCCTCGCCTCGTCTTGCCCGCACCTGCATAACCTGCATCTAGGAGGGACATAGGGGTGAGCAAAAATATCAACTTGCTCACCACTATGCACATAAATAACAAATAATATATGACAGTTATGGTCGCAGCATGTATACAAATCAATCAGCTATCCAATCTCCTATATAAAGAGTAAAGTCATAAATAGTCGCATGTGAACACCTATATCAATAGACTACTGCTGATACACGATTCGAAAGCCAAGACCCTTGCCTTGGTCTTACAACGATGCCCAAACGTAGAAGTATCCCCCTCGTCGGCCTGGCTCCGCCCTCGGACTTACAACGGGGTTCTTATTGTCGACCGAGCTCCGCCCTGGTGTTAAGAGGAGATCACCCCAACGAGGTCCATTTTATAGCTACGGGGATAACCGCTCGACGACCCATACAACTCACATCGAAGGCTACATGGTTCATATGCATACACTGATCATACCATACATATAGCATAAATTAATCACGGCATAACAATTCTTACAATACAACCCACCAGGATATGAAAGCAGCAGATTGCACACAAAAGCTGGTAGGATGAGATCACGGCTCGTCAACACCTACATTTATCAAGATAGTCCTATCAACATGCTATCCTGACACTTAGAGACATTCACAACATCTTCACTTAGCCGAACATTATTGACTAAGTAATTCGTGGAATCGTTAGTGGAGTTTGGAACCTTTGGATTTACTAACTAGACTCGAAGGACCAAGTAAATATCATTTAAGACCGACTCGACACGAAAAACAAGGTAATGGTCATAGAGAGTTTGGCTCGGGGTTTTTATCTCAAATCTTTACAAATAACAGAGGACACAAAAATACACATTTTCACAAAAGATTGACCTCTAAACATCACCCTAACTCAGATAAATAGTTTTTGCAAAAACATGCTCAAAATATAAATTTACGAGTTCACATAGCTAGGGTTCGAATTTAGCCACGAAATTTGGACACAATGATAAACACCCAGAGAACACCAACACTTCAAAATTTCAGCTCATTTCAGCAAATATATTATATTATATGATTTTTGCAAGAAACAGGCCAGAAATTAAAATCGCCATTTTACCAAGTTAAACATCGAAGTTTGACCTGATATTCTTACCACATGAACCTCAATATCAGATAGCACACATATCAAAATTTCACATCATTTGCCTCAGAATTCGATTTTTCATGAATTTAACAAGATACAACAGCATGCTTGATTTAAAAAATTCATCTCTCAATATATACTCATCAAAATGACACAAGGCCTTCAACAACAGACCAAGGACGCTCCAAAGTATCTATAACTCCAAGATTCTATGAATTCCATACATGTCCTTCAGTTTCACCATTAAACCGAAGAGACGACCACAATTCAACATATATTATAAACACTTAATTCCACAAATCACATATAATCATCAAGGCAACACCAATCATACATATATATCGAAAATAGGTCCAGATTAAGCCACTCATTACCGTACTCCAAAGGGGAGACGTGAAAATGGTGCAAGGCTCCTCAGCGGCATCTCAGTTGTGCTTTCGATGGCTCATTTCTAGTTGTCTTCCTTTGATCACATAAATTCACTTGTAGCCCAAATCTTAATCTTCAAAGCCCAAACCTCAAAAATGTAGCCAAAAGTCCACTTAAACCCTACAAGCCCAATTCTCCTCATTTTTCTTTTATATTTTCCCTTTTCTTTTCTTTCCTCTCCTTTACCCCCTTCTCTTTTCTTTTCTTCCCACATATCCCCTTTTGTTTCTTCCCAAATTCTCCCTTCTCTTTCGTAACCTCCCCCTCCCCAAATTATGTCTAATCCAATCGCCCAACAACAATGGAAGTCCCAAATTTGGAGAGAGTCTTGCTTCGCATTTCCTCGAACTCGGCAACAGCTCACGATACTCGGTGTCGGACGATAGAGTAACAGCGACCGAAGGGCGGCGACGATTCGCACGGGCTCGCGACTCGGATCGATAGAGGTGGTGGTCGGTCGCATCGGTGCGGTCGTGGTCAGACGGATGGCTCCTGGGTGATGGACGTCTAACAACTGAAGGTTGGCGGCAATCAGTCTGGTGTTGCTCTCACTGGTGGTCGGCCAGACTAGTGCGGGGTGGCCGAACGGCTCCCGGTTGACGGAGGTGCTCGAGGATGTCAGCGAAAGGGACTCATTAACTGATTTGTGATGGCCGGTGGCTAGGGGTACTGATGGGGCGGTTGAAGAGCGAGGGTGGCGGCGGCGTAAGGGTGTCTGGGCCCAGTTCGGAAACCTCATAAGCGAGTAGAAATTGATGACGGCTTGACAGAAGGGCGAAGTACGAAAGCCATTGAGTTCGGCTCGAAGTAATCAGCATCTAACGGGGCCCGAATGCGCGTCTGCAAGAAATCTAGTACCTACACGGTCTGCCTAATGACGACGTGACCATCAAGTCCCGAAATTGGTGGCCAACCGGGTAAGGGCCATGGCTGGTCTTAGCATCTCGACTTCTCTGCCATTTCGCATGGACGGGGCTTGTCGGCACGCAGGGGCGAAACCACATGGAAGGTCGGAGAGGCGCCGGCCCTTCCAAAAAAAAAAAAATCGAACTAGGGCTGGGGGGTTTTGCTAGAACTGGAACGGCGCCCTTTGAGCGCCCTTCCGATGCCGGAGGGGCGCCACCAGAAATCCGGAATCCGAAAACACAGTGCAGCTGAGCAGGGAGGCATGGAGCCATGGAGGGGAAGCTAGATCGGAGAAAATTTTTGTTTGTGTTCGGTTTTGTCGTGGAATTTTTTTTAAAGGCAAATTGGGCCCTCCCCGAAACGGGATCCTGGTTTCGCCACTGTCGGCATGGGAGAGTTTCGTTCGAGGGTAGCATCGACGAGTTCATACGATGGCTTGACTCACGTGATCGAGGCTTGAATCTGATTACTCTGTATTCGAATTTTCTTGTGTTTCTTGAATGCAAAACCATAGGAAAATCCCTAGTCTCATTGTATTTCTCTTTGTCTGAGATTGCTGAAATTGGTAATATTTTTCTGTGATTTTTGCTTAAGCTGATGAGAGGTTTTCCTTGCTGTTACAAAGGCTAAATTTTCGATCTGTTAAGGTTCTATGAACAAAGGAGTAGAGGGGAATTATTCAGAATCTCTCCATGAAAGAGGGAGTGAAAATCGTGGCTTATAGGTGAAGAAATAAGGAAATTTTCTTTAATAGATAGCAAGTCAATAAAGGTGATAAATTGGGGATATAACTCACCATAATAGATGGTATCAATTAGCATAACATAAGGGGATAAGAACACAGTCAAGGTGAGTGGAAGAATGATTTCTTACTTGCCAAAATAAGAATTTCAACATTTGAATTTTGAATTAGAAAATGAGGCCAAATGATCACATGAAGGCTGAATTCCTCCACATACATACAAGGGCAGATTAATAGCTCATAATATGGTTTGAAGTTGCAAGGAAAAATGTCTCAAGATAATACTCTAGGGTCCAAATATAATGTGCTAAAACGGGTCGAAATAATACTACACGATTCAACCGAATATTTCCGAAGGAAGAATTATTTGAAATAAAAATTATCAAGTACTCAACTATATAATTTAAGTACTAATATTAGTATCATCAATATGCGACTAAATCATGCATATATCATCAATTAAATAAAAAATTGATAAATTGAATAACCCGATAAATTCTATAAATCGAACGGGGCGCTACACTGTCCGTTTCACTTATTGAAATATTGAAATGCAAATTTGGTCCTCACCCGACTTTTGTCCTTTCCTACAATTAGGTGCTTGTTCTGGGTGGAGGACGGGATGTTGCTCTTGTGATGAGATTGGGGATGAATTTTGAGAATTTGATAATGTCTAGGGGCTTATCTACAAATTAATAGAAATTAGTTAAATTTCACTTTAGTTCATAGTTTAAATTTATAATCTATTAAAAAATTTAAAGTGCATAATATAAATAAGTAAATTGCACAATACTTAAGTGAACCAAATCGATTGAAATTTTGTTATAAATCGAACTGAAATAGAAAAACTAAAATAAAAATAATATTTATCTATTTAATTCGGTCGGTTCGAGTATTTTTGGTATTTGAAAAAATAAAGCAACATCGTATAGAAACAATCAAAATTTTAAAATTAAAACAGATAATCGAGATGGAATATGGAAAATTTGAACAAAAACAATTAGTTTGGCCTGTTTGGGTTGTTGTGCAGTCTGATAGTCATTAATGTGCAATTCGTCTAACACTATTCTGCACGATTTTCTGGTGATATTATGCATTGTGAATTGGTAGAACTTTTATCCAAACCAAATTAAAATTTAACCAAATTACTTGGTTTTTTATATTCAGTCGGTTAACCCAATTAATAAAAACAATTGAAATATTATATTATTGATATTATAAAAGCATATTTCTTCTTACTTTTTTTTAATAGTTATATTTGATATTGTATATTTTGTTTTTAGCTTAATAAGAATTCTATTTCAAAAAAAAAAAAATAGTTCAGCCGGTTTGGTTAGTCTGGTTATTTTAAAAGTAATGTCGAAGTTGAAATACACAAAATTTTAAAAGTAATAACAAATAACTGAACCGAAATATATAAATTCGAACTAAAAATTTATAGTTTGTTCAGTTTCGTTTATTAATGTTGATGGGTCTCCTCCTAGATCTGGAGTGAACCGGTGGTTATGAGCTCCGATCTGTTTGAACCGCCTTTAAATCGCCTCCGAGCAGCTGCAAACACCTGCAAGAACTCAACACCGGAAGTGTTTCCAGTGAAGAGCCTCCGACGCTCAAGTTAATATGTGAAAGAGAAGGGGAAGAAGCTGCTCTGAAAGAGCAGCAACATAGATGTATGGAGTAAGTAATGAAAGTGAAGTTAGGGTTTTAGGATTACCTTAGCCCCTTTATATATAGGAATGAATACCTACTTGAAGTACTCAAAATACCTTGGCCGACTTACGCGAAGTGTCCAAAGTACCCCGGTCAGTTCACAGTCCATCTATTTCTTAGTCAGCATTCAGATTCCTTCTTATCTTATAAAGATTCACCTCTGTTTGGAGGTTCCCTTGGGTTTTACCGAAGTGCTATGAATCGTGGGAGCTCTTAGTGCCTCGAGGCACAATAAGTCGACTTCGAGTATCATCAGGTCGACTTAGACCATGTATAATCGTTTAGAGACTCTATTTCGTAATCTTGTCTTCTCGGTGATAGTCAATTCCTGGAGTCGACTTAAGAAGTCGTCTTGGAGCCGTTAGCTCGCCGAGGTAGATAGGTGGTCCATGAGAAATCGTTCTTTGGCAATTCGACTTATGGGGTCGACTTGCACTTGTCGACTCACCGACTCAGCATTAGGTCGAGAAAATAGCACTTGAGTCGGTATATGATAATGTGGCTATATCATCTAGTCCCCCCCCTCCCAGAATTACGCTTAAGTGATTCTGAGTTTAAGAGTAAATTTGTCGTTTGTCGCTGCTCGATGTTGAGTCCTTTTCCGAGGCATCTTGTCCTCAATAGATTCTTGGTTCGGGTCTCGCTATCCATACCTCAACTGGCAGATGGTTCATCTCGTCTTTTAGTTGGGTCGTCCCACCCGAATTTCGTTTTTAGCATATCGGTGCCTTATTATTTGGATAAGTTTAGGTTATTTTTTAATTTCAAATTTCAATATTCAGATAAGGAGGTGATGTTGGTGTTATATACTTAAGCTTTGCTTTAGTGGATATTTCACTCGTTATTCCTT
>CACSLK010027813.1:5542071-5563485 GCA_902706635.1 Striga hermonthica | reverse complement strand
TGAATGTTTGTCTGTGATTTGTGCATATCGAGATCCTCGTGGGTTCCAACAGGTGAAGCGCTCTTTTTTCTCTCAACCGCTTCGTATTCTGTGTGTTATCTTAGCCGTTGATTTTACTTTAATCTTACGGCTAGGGTTTTGCAGCTTCTCCTATAAGTATCCTTACTCCCCATCCTTACCCATTTTTCACACTCAAGATTCTCGAACTCTATTATTTTCTCCGACAACAGGGCATCCAGCTTTTCCGGCGCACGTACTCTTCGGCAATTTCTTGGATTTAGAACCTCTTGCGCGAAACACCAAGTGTAAGTTCATTTATTTTACACTTGTTGCAGTTTTCTCTTTGTTTGTGGGCTTTTTGGGTTTTTGGTTTGGGGTACATGCGTGTTCTTCATGTCCTTGAGGATCTTCAAGTGATTCTGGAAAATTAAGTGTTAGATCTTTCTTGTATGTCCCTTACCACTGAGTTGTGTTTGTTGACGAGTCGATTTTGGGAGATGAGATTGATTTCTCGTTTTCTCGCATATAGACTTGTGTCGACTTTTTGCATATCCTTCTATGTCTCTTCTTCCCAACTCCTTTTGCAATTTCTCAACCCTTTCTCGTTCTCTGGTAGGCTCGAATCGGGTAGGAGCTCTTTCTTTACCCATTCTACCATAACTGTGTCTTCTGAAGCCGACTTGTGGTTATAAAACTTTTCATAAGTCGATGCGTCTTCGTATTTCTGCGATACTTTGTTCTCGTATACTGATCATCACTTCTCGAATTTTCCAGTAGATTCTGAATTTGACTCTATTTTCAGCTCTCTTGCTCGTCATATTGAAGAATATTCAGACTCTGACTCTGTTCATGTAATTGGCTCTAAGCTGGCAGTCGATCAAGAGATGTCTCAGAGTTCGTCCATGTCAACTTTTGGGATTGACCAGGATGTGTACAATCAGGCATTTCTATCAGGGGACTTGATGCGAAATAAGGAAGATCTCCATCGAGGCAGCGACTCTCCACGACTTAACCTCATTCTTCAAGGTATTCCCCTTAGGCTTCTAGACATTCCTGTTTATAGAACAAGTCCTATTTCTGTATCAATAAAATCTCCTATTTTCGAGCCTCGATATGTAACCATAGCCTGTCCATTAGTTAAATTAGTTGTTCTAAATCCGTTTCTTTATGCCTCTGCAGCCAAAATCGAGGGGTTTAGGTCGTTCAGCGATCTTCCCTCTGATTGAAAGTTGATCGCTCCTCGTTATGACGACGTCTTTTCTCGTCCTCCCAAAGGTTGTTATACATTTTTTCGACCAAATAATTTTCGGTCTGCGTTTTCTCGTTCAGGCTGAACTCCTGTCTATTAGTAACTTGTATAATGTTCTCATAAATTATTTTCACCCAACTCTATTCGTATCATGATAGCCATTATTATCATCTCGAAAATAAAATTTGGTTGTTTCTTGCCCGAGTTTCTTATCTATGGCTATAGCCACCGTTTCATAAAGGATGCCCATTGTCTGGGTCGTCGTCGTGGCGTTACTTTTCTCGAGGATCTTTCTTCGAACGTCACTGAGTGGAAAACGAAGTATTTTTATATCTGACCTGCTCCCGGTCGATACCCTTTCACAAATGTTTGGATAACCGAAAAGGTTTGGCAGAATAAATGCCCTCGGTCGAGCCAGTTCGAAGCCATGCTCGACAATTTAAATAAGTGTACTTGGAGTGCCCGCTTTTTGGTTAAGGACAGTGCTCTTCTTAACCATGTGGGTCTTTGGGTCGACGATAGTGTCCCTCGCATTGACGACCCTCGTAAGTCCTCCGTATTTACTGATTCCCTATCAGTTGTTTTTAGGTGTTTCTTGCTCGTCTTTTGTTTCTTTTATTGCACATATGCTGTGGGTCTCAATTTATCGGTGTAATCACTTTTCTTTGTATGTTTCAGTTAAGGCTATGGCTGGTTTTGAGAACAAGAAGGGTAAGGCAGACGACAAATCTGCTAGTCGTCCTGCCCATCAAAATGATCTCGAGGGCGGCTCGGTATCAGACTTCAAGGTTTTGGTTGAGCAGATGGCCGCCCAAAAGTCGAGGGTCGAGAAAACCCCGTCTGGTATTCCATCCAAACCATCAGGCTCTCAATCTCGGAATGAGCCCAAGATCAGAAGGCTATTGTTTTGGTCCCAGACGACCTTAAGCGTCAGAAGACGCAGGACAAGGGCAAAGAGAAGGTCGTCGAGAAGTCTCCGCCTTCCCCCATCACGACCAAGGCTATTACAGTGGAGCAGCCGTCTCGTCTCCACAATAATCTTGATGCTTACTCCATCCCCAAGTACTTCGACTCCATCCTTCCTGAGGCTGATAAGGCTCGCGTGGCCGGCGATCCTTATGACGTTTCTCGCTATGTTGTCCTCACCCTTTCTCAGGTAATTACATTTTCTTTTTAACCCATGGTTATATGAAGCATTCTTTTTTAAGTTGTTTATCTCGTCATTCAGCTTATCGCTTCCATGCTCCCCAACTTGCTTGAGGGCACTTCATCTCCCAAGAACAATGTGAAGCATTGGAAAGGGAGGTATGCCGCCCAACGTAAGAAGCTCGAGGAGTAGAAGGATGACTATGAGGCCTCAAAGACGTTGGTGTCGAAGTTGAAGGCCGACAAAGAATCAACCCTGAAGAAAGTCGAGGAATTGACTATGGAGCTCGAGAAGGCCCATAAGGATGGCCTGGTTGAGAGAGAAGCTGGGGTCGAGGAAGGGCGTAAATATTTTCTTAAGTCGCCCATGGGCTTTATCTTCCTTGAAACCTACCGTCAGGAAGTCGTCCAGGACTTCTGTTATTCTCTGGCCTTCCTCGACAAGTTGTGCCCTGCCACCCTCCAGTATTTCGACTTCACCTTTGATGCCTGGAAAAAGGCTGCGAAGGGCACTGCGCTTGAAGGGAAGCTTAGTCATCAGGCGGTCAAGGAAACTCCCCTTCCGGATGGTTATAAGGGTGACGCGTCCCTGCCTGATGATTACCCATGGTGGATCGGCCTCGAGGCCCAGCTATTCTAAGGCCCGATTTGTGGGTCGACTCGAGATTCCTCTCTCTTCTTTGGCCGGTCCGACCAACTTAGTCGGGCCAAATAGAGAGGATGACGAGGAATCTAAAAACGTCGAGGATGGTGAGAAGGCCATGGGTGATGAGGTTGATGGTGGCGGGCAACAGGGGACGGAGCTGGTTATTGAGGAAGAGGTTGCGGGGACTGAGCCGGTTGATGATGAGAATGAGAACGCTGCTAAGAAATCCACTTTTGATTCTTAGTTGTGTTGCTTTGCTTTAGGTTTGCGATGGATGCTACTTTTTTGTGTGTTTTTTTTGGTCTCGACCTCTGTTGATCATTTTGTAATGGTCGAGGCAGCCTAGTGTGTAATCAACTTCATTAATGCAATATCCACCTTTCTCGATTCTCGTGGTTGTCTATGTTTCACATTTTGTTCTTCAATTGTTTCTAGTTGCGAGTGCTTTTGATGTTTATGTAAACATTTGTTTTGAATTTTCCAAATATTTCGTCTCGTCTTATCATGTCTTCTCCCAACCCGTCTTGCGAGCTGGTCGAAGTCGAGCAACAATTTTAGCAACTTCGTAGCTGATAATCGTAAGTTTTTTAACTCTTCTTCTTCCAACCTAGCTTGCGAGCTAGTCAAAGACGCGCAACAATTTTAACAACTTCGTAGCTGATAATCAAAAGTTTTTCAACTTGTCTTTTCCCAACCCGGCTTGCGAGCTGGTTAAAGACGAGCAACAATTTTAACAGCTTCGTAGCTGATAATTAAAAGTTTTTCAACTTCTCCCACCCCGGCTTGCGAGCTGGTCAAAGACGAGCAACGATTTTAACAGCTTCGTAGTTGCTAATTAAAAGTTTTTCAACTCGTCTTCTCCCAACCCGGCTTGTGAGCTGGTCAAAGACGAGCAACGATTTTAACAGCTTCGTAGCTGATAATCAAAAGTTTTTCAACTTTTCTTCTCCCAACCCGGCTTGCGAGCTAGTCAAAGACAAGCAACGATTTTAGCAGCTTCATAGATGATAATCAAAAGTTTTTCAACTCGTCTTCTCCCAACCCGGCTTGCGAGCTGGTCAAAGTCGAGCAACGATTTTAACAGCTTCGTAGCTGATAATCAAAAGTTTTTCAACTCGTCTTTTCCCAACCCAGCTTGCGAGCTGGTCAAAGACGAGCAATGATTTTTGTTCGAGATTTCACTCGTCAACGCAACTCTAGTAACTATCTACAAATTTTGTTCTTTGGAGTTGTCTGTAAGTCGACTTCGTAGTCGTAGGCTTCGTAGCCTTCTCGAGATTCTGCTCGAGATATACAACTTCGTCGTTGTATGTAAGTCGATTTCGTAGTCGTAGGCTTTGTAGCCTTCTCGAGATTCTGCTCAAAATATATAACTTCGTAGTTGTCTGTAAGTCGACTTCGTAGTCGTAGGCTTTGTAGCCTTCTCGAGATTCCGCTCGAGATATACAACTTTGTAGTTGTTTGTATGTCGACTTCGTAGTCGTAGGCTTCATAGCCTTCTCGAGATTCCGCTCGAGATATACAACTTCGTAGTTGTCTGTAAGTCGATTACATAGTCGTAGGCTTCGTAGCCTTCACGAGATTCCACTCGAGATATACAACTTCGTAGTTGTTTTAAGTCGACTTCGTAGTCGTAAGTTAGTCGGATACATTGCCATTTTGAAAAATTTGATTTTTAGGTGATCTTGACAAGTCAATACGCAAATATAGTAAGAATCATGGATTCAAAATGTTTCATTCCATTACTGAAGTTGAATTGAGAATTTTTTAGTACAAAAACAAATAATGCTAAATAACTTAAGCATAAAAGCATTTAAGATGAATCACATTCCAAGATCGTGGCAGTTGTCTCCTTCGACATCTTCGAGCTCGTAAGAACCTTTCTCGAGTACTTTTGTGATAGTGTAGGGTCCTTCCCAGTTTGCCTCGAGCTTTCCCACGTGCTTTAGTGCATCTGCTCGTTTGAGGACTAGATCCCCTATTTGAAAACGTCTCGTGCGCACCCATTTATAAAATGTTGCCCGCATCTTCTGCTTGTAGTCGACAAATCAAACCCAAGCTTCTTCTCGTCCTTCCTCAATCAGGTCGAGGGCTCATCGAAGACTTCCTCGTTCTTCTTTTCCTCGAAGTACGTCGACCTATGCAAACTTAGTGCAATTTCTACTGGCAATAGTGCATCCATTCCATATACCATGTTGAATGGTGACTGGCCCATTGAGCTTCTCGGAGTCGTCCTGTACGCCCACAAGACAGTTGTTAACTCGTCGATCCAGACCCCTGACGCCTTCTCCAATCGTTTCTTTAATCTATAGAGGATAGTTTTGTTTGTCACCTCGACTTGTCCATTTGCCTAGGGGTGGGCTACTGAGGCAAACCTTTGTTTGATTCCCATGTCGAGACACCAGTCTTGGATTCGTTTCCCCTGGAAATATGTTCCATTATCTGAGATCAACACTTTTAGGATTCCAAATTGACAACAGATGTTGCTGAACAGGAATTGTATCATCTTTTCCTCGGTGATTTTTGCCAAGGGCTCCGCCTCGATCCACTTGCTGAAGTAGTCGACTGCGACTACAAGAAGCTTCCTTTGACTCGTTCCCATTGGCAACGGGCCCATCAAGTCGATTCCCCATTTAGGGGCAGCTGATCATCGTCATTATTTCAGCTGGAATGTGAGTGATTTGTCCGTGTCGCAGGCACTTCTCGCATTCTCGTACCAACCTTTCTGCCATTGCTCGCACTTTTGGCCAATAATAGCCTGCTCGTAAGGCCTTTCCAGCTAAAGCTCGAGATCCGGTATGTTCCCTGCAGCATCCTTCGTGAATTTCTCTTAGAACATAATTCCCTTCCCCTCAGAAATGCATCTTAAGTGAGGCCCGACATATGACTTCTTGTATAGGACCCCGTCGACCTCGAAATAGTTGCTTAAATAATGGGCAAATTTTTCAGCCTCTTGCTTATCCCCAACGGGGACTTGCCCCTACAAGAGTTCCTTAATCGACTTCCTCCAATTGTCTTTCTCCTCGACTTCCATTGTGTCACCTAACACACTTCCTTCTAAGTGCATGGTTGTGATGCGATCTCCTACCTTCTCTTCATTTGAACTTGCGATCCTGGCCAGCCAGTCGGCTAATTTGTTCTCCTCTCGAGGTACTTGTATCAAGTCAAACTTCTCCAACCCCTGCACGAGACTTTGGATCTCCTCGACATAATTCATCGTCCATTCCTCTTTGATTTCACAAGTTCCCATCGCTTGTCCGACTACAAGTTGTGAGTCAGAATACGCCATTATTTCAGTTGCTCCTCCACCTATTGCGAGTTGGATCCATTTGATAAATGCCTCATCTGCTTCGTTGTTCGAGGCTTTGAACACCATTCTGATGGAGAAGTCTAGATGCTCGCCCTCGGGGGACACGAGGACGATTCCAAGGCAAGATACTTTGGCTGCAGAGGATCCATCGACGTGCATCACCCACTTCTTCTCTTCACCCTTGGTACATTCTTGGATGAAATCGGCCAACGCTTGGGCGTTTATGGCTCGTCTGGGCTCATAATTGATTGTGTATTCACTTAACATGACAACCCATTTGACAGGTCGACCGGATATTGTAGATCGTCCTAGTGTTTCTCCCAGCTGGAAGTTTGTCCTTACAACCACAGTATGATTTAGAAAATACGGCCTCAGCTTCCTCGCCGTTATAACCAGAGTTAAAGCGGCTTTCTTGACTTCAGAATATCTCGTCTCGGCACCTTGAAGTACTCGACTTGTGTAATAGATTGGTTGTTGGGAACCCCCATCCTCCCGAAGTAGCACTGAGCTTAATGATATCGTCCTGACTGAGATATAAAGCACCAACTCGTCATTGGGCTCCGGTTTTGTCAACAAGAGTAACTCGCTTAAGAACTCCTTCAACTTTTCGAACGCCATTTGAGCTTCCTCGCGCCATATGAAAGTCGAGCAGTTTGAAAATTGGAAAACTTTTCTCAGCGGCTCGAGCAATGAACTTGCTCAACCCCGCTATTCGACCCGTCAAAACTTTTTACTTCTCGGATATTCCTTGGTGAAGCCATGTCGAGTATGGCCTTCACCTTTTTCTTGTTCACTTCAATCCCCCGCTCTATCACGACGTATCCCAGAAATCGAACGGCCTTTACTCCAAAGGCGCATTTGCTCGGATTTAACTTCATCTCGAACAATCTTTATGTTGTGAATGTTTCTCTCAAATCGTCTGTATGCGAGGTCGAGGACCAAATTTTCACCAAGATGTCGTCCATGTACACCTTCATATTACGCCCAATCTGTAGTTTGAACATTCGATCCATCAATCTTTGATAAGTCTCCCCTGCATTCTTGAGTCTGAAGGGCATGACAACATAACAGTATGTCCCTTTGCTCGTCACGAAACTCACTTTGCTTTGATCCTCCGGGGCCAAGGGAATTTGGTGATACCCTTGAGATGCGTCCATCATGCTCAGCAACTCGCAACTAGCTGTGGAGTCGACCAGCTGGTCAATTCTTGGCAATGGATAGTGATCTTTTAGACACGCGAGGTTCAAGTCTCGAAAGTCGATGCACATGCACCATTTGTTCAATGCCTTCCTCACCATCACTGTGTTAGATATCCATTTTGGGAATTGAATTTCTTTGATGTGTCCTGCTCGCAGCAACTTGTCCATCTCGACTTCAATTTCCCTATCGATCTCCGCTCCATGGTGTCTAAGTCGTTGTTTTACTGGCTTCTTGAGGGGGTCGATATTATGTTTTTGCTTCATGATCTCGGGGTCGATCCCTGTCAGCTCCTCAGGGGTAAAGGAAAATATATCCTTGAACTCTTTCAGCAGTGTGACAAGTTGATTCCGCAGCTCGTCCTCCCCGACCTTGTTGGTATGATCCTCCATCTCTCCAATTTTTATCTCTATCATTTCTCCATGTGGCTCGAGATCACTCCCTCTCGGCCTCTTCTCGCTCATTAGTTTCATTCCATCTTTGATCTGGGCTCGTTGGTTTGTTTTTACTGCTATCTAGTAGCAGGTACTCGACAATTTTTTATCTCCCCGATCCTCCCCCACTCGATCTCTCATGAAAAACTTCAGCTTGATGTGGTAAGTTGATACCACAGCCTGAAACGCGTTAAGTTCCTGCCTCCCAAGAATCACATTGTAAGTTGACTCGACATCGACCACAACAAACCTTACCATCTTCACCTTCCTCAAGTCACCTTCCCCTAGGACGACAGTGAGCATAGTTTCTTCTAGGGGCGCGATTCCGACCCATTGAATCCAAAGAGCGATGTATACAGAGGTGTGAGTTGGATGTTGAGGTCCATTCTTTTGAGGCAATCATAAAAAATCACATTCACCGAGCTCTCAGTACCGACAAACACTCTTTGTACTTCATAACCCGATACTTGGGCGGTTATCATCAGGGCATCATTATGGGGTCTCTCGACCTCTCCCACATCTGTCGGCCCAAAGTTCATCACTAGGCCATTCTCATCAACCTGTTGCACCTCGACTTTCTCATATCGCCCTCGGGCATATGCCTTCCTAGCCCGATTTGAATCTCCAACAGTTGGTCTGCCAAATATCATGTGTATTACTCTTCTTTTCTGAGGAAGTTTCTCCTTTTCCGGCCCTCTTGTGAGGGCTCATACTTCTTTCTCTTCTTCTGCTCAACCGTTCATGATCCTTGTATATGAATTCCTTCAGGTGCCCTGCTTTGATCAACCTCTCGATCTCGTCTTTGAGGTTCCTGCAATCGTCAGTGTTGTGCTTGTAGTCTTTGTGAAATCGACAATACAAGTTACTCTTGGGCTTTTTTGGTCAGTCCTTCCTCGTCTTGGGCCATCTAACAACATTATCGTGGATCTCCTTTTCGATCACTTCCAGTATTCTTGCTTGAGGGGCTGACAAAGGGGTGTATTGGGTCGGCCTCCATCCCCTAGATCGTCCCTCTCTCTCTGCTCTCGGGGATCCTTTCCTTTCTCCCGACGGGTTTGTCTTTTTGTCCTTCTTCTCATCTCGAGGTTCAATTTTCGTCTTTGCCACCTGTAAGAAGTCGGCCTCTGCTTTCTCGGCATTCATGTACTTTGCACATCTCCCCAGTACTTCATCGAATGTCCTACCAGGCCTCTTTGCAAAAGAGTTTCTGCACAACCCTGGTAGACTTGATTTCCTCCGTGGCCGAGGGCACGTCGACACAAGCCCGTGTATACCTCGCCACATAGTCCCACAACGACTCTCCTTCTTTATGTTGCATACCTATCAGAGTAAGGTACAACTTTTCCTGGGCTTTAACACTTGCAAACTGGTTGAGGAAACTCGAGATGAATCCATCAAAGTCCTTGATAGCTCCCGGGGGTAGCTGGTGAAACCAATCCTGCGCAGACCCTCGCGATGTCATCAGGAAAGCTCGACATTAGACAGGATCATTATAGCGATGCAGCACCGCCATGTTCTCGAAGCTTCTCAAGTGACGAGATGGGTCAGTCGACCCGTTATACCATATGTTGAGTTCTCGAAAGCCCTGCAGTAAATCGGCATCTAGGATGTGTTGCGAGAATAGATGCCCCATCGAGCTTCCAGTCTTCCTCCCCTCGACTCGAGCTTGAAAATCCCGAACTTAGGCCAACAACTGTTCTAGCGTTTCATTCCTCGCCTGTGGATTAATAGTTCTTACAGAGGACTCTTCCTCGTCCGCCCTCCTGCTCTGCCTTTCATTGGACTGGGCTTGTTGCACACGCTCGGGGGGTGGTTGCTCAATCCGAGGTTGCTCGGCCCTAGGCTGCTCGACCCTCGACTGCTCGACCTGGGGCGGTGGCCTCGTCCCTGGCTCCACTTCTGCTAGCCTTCCCAGACTTAGGGATGTCTCTGCCGACTCCTGCCCGTCGACTCCCGTGCTCGCGCCCTTCACCTGGCTAGGTCCTCCTTGTGTCAACACTGGAATTTTTACCCCAGGTGGGGTAATAGGTGTCTCTTCCTCCCTACGTATCCCTGGTGGCGCGTGCCCGCCAAACAGTGGAAAATTGAACATCAAAACTGTTGGTTTGGGGCTGGGAATCGGTGGTGGCCTCTTATCTGTCCATGCTCCCCTAAAATCCTCGTTCAAGTTCCTCTGCAACCCTTCCTTCTCAGCCATATTCAAACATATCAGAACTAGGTGCAAAGCTCTTGTTTCCCTTAAGAACTCCCCACAAACGGCGCCAATTTGATGGGTCTCCTCCTAGATCTGGAGTGAACCGGTGGTTATGAGCTCCGATCTTTGAACCATCTTTAAATTGCCTTCGAACCGCTGCAAACACCTGTAATAACTTAACACCGGAAGTGTTTTCGGTGAAGAGCCTCTGACGCTCAAGTCAATATGTGAAAGAGAAGGGGAAGGAGTTGATCTGAAAGAGCAGCAGCAGAGATGTATGGAGTGAGTAATGAAAGTGAAGTTAGGGTTTTAGGATTACTTTAGCCCCTTTATATATAGGAATGAATACTTACTTGAAGTATGCAAAATACCCTGGCCAACTTACGCGAAATGTCCAAAATACCCCGTTCGGTTCGCATTCCATCTATTTCTTAGTCAGCATTAAGATTCCTTCTTATCTTATAAAGATTCACCTTTGTTTGGAGGTTCCTTTGGGTTTTACCGAAGTGCTATGAATCGTTGGAGCTCTTAGTGCCTCGAGGCACAGTAAGTCGACTTCTAGTATCATCAGGTCGACTTAGACCATGTATAATCGTTTGGAGATTCTATTTCATAATCTCGTCTTCTCAGTGATAGTCAATTCTTGGAGTCGACTTAAGAAGTCGTCTTGTAGCCGTTAGCTCGCTGAGGTAAATAGGTGGTCCATGAGAAATCGTTCTTAGGCAAGTCGAATTATGGGGTTGACTTGCACTTGTCAACTCACCGACTCAACATTTGGTCGAGCAATTAGCACTTGAGCCGGTATATGATAATGTGGCTATATCAAATGTGCAGTGTGACAGACATTAATGTGCAATCCGTCTAACACTAGTGTGCATTGTTTAGGTCGATATTGTGTGTCTGAATCGACTGACCATTTGCCAAAATCAAGTTGAAAATTGAATCAAAATACTTGGTTTATTTGTTCGGCAATTACCCGAATTACTCTGAATAATTTATTTTTTAAATTATAAAAATATATTTAATATTTTACTAATTTATTTTGAATGTGCAGATACATTATTGTGCATATTAATACATGATATTGTGCATTTAACTCAATATTATTGTGCATTTATCAGAATTTTAATAATTAATAAACTTACTTAAATTGCAATATATTGGAATTTTTAATTATAATTAAGTTCCATCACACTTGTTTAATTATCAAAAATAAGTCCATCACAACAATTCATTCACATCCCCAATCCTCACCATCAACGTAATCTTCCTTCTAAAATCAAAACCCCAACTTATGCTTGCACGACATCTCCTTCACCATACCCCTGGAAAATCGAGCATTGGACTCCCTCCGGCCTCTACAACCTCATGTGGGTTGGTGGCACCCCGTACCTATTTGGGCCACTCTCCGACAGGTGTTGCAGCAGGCAGAGTGGCGGCGGCGGTATCTTCGCGTTGATGGGTGAGAGATATGTTGCAGCCGGCGGAGTGACGGCGGCAGCAGGCGGAGTGATGGTGGCAGCGGGATCTTCACGGGAGGAGAGAGAGAGAGAGATATGTTGAAACAGGCGTAGTGACGACGAGGGGAGCTTGGTGACGATGACGATGATGGGAGGATGCACAACAAGTTCTTGGTGGAGACGGGGGTGTGGGAGGTTAGAGGGATGAGGGTCTGGTTACAGCGTGAAGGAGATAGATGAGAGATGTATGGGATGGGACCCACGTAAATGTGTGATGTCATGTGGGAGAGAGTATTTGTAAAATAAATGTGTGATTGTAAAATATCTAATATGCCCTTAAGTGGTGTATAATTCTTCACTCTTCCTAACCGTTAGATTATCGGATCGTACGACTACTATGTATTCTTATTTCCTTCACTGACCACCATTCTCACAGCAGCGCGGCCCATATATAGATCTTACCAAATAAAAAATGTTGTCGTGAAAGGTAACGATTCAAGCAACTAACAATGTAACTTCCATATGACTTTAACTTCACTTTCATGGTTTTACTGTATTTTTAACTTCCATATGTTAGATGTTTTACTGCGTTGTGTTAATATTTTTTTTCCAAAAAATAAAAATTGTATATTATTTTGGACGTTGTTTAGTGTTGTTAAATATGTTTGACTAATTTACGTATTAAAAAATAAAATATTTTATGGCATACATAAATTTATAAGTCTAAAATAATTAAATACCTACCATTTAACACTTAAATCATATTTTTATGTTATCGCGATATTACTAATAAGTACAAAGGGTTTTACGAAATACTCTTTATATTATGTAATCTTACATTTATTACATATATATATGTATAATAGTATTTTTTTAATAAAATTTAATCATGATCATATGTTTTGGATTTTTCAACTTACTGTAGAATATGAATAAAAAAAAATTCTACAAACATGGTGTTATTTATTTATTTATTTGAAGAATGTTTGTGTGATTCATTGCGCATACTTTTAAAATATTTTATATCTAATTTCACTATTATTAGATTTAATTTGTATGTTGTAGAAATGAAATAATAAAATATTCAACAAACATGTTGTTATTCATTTATTTATTTATTATGAATGATGTTTGTGTGTCATTCGTTGCACATGTTTTTAAGATATTTTATATCTAATTTCACTACTATTGGATTTAATATTTATGTACGAAATTTAAGATTAAAAAAATTATAAAACTCAAGCAAAAAGCATACGAACACTCATAATTATTTTAATTTATAAAGTATAAATTAGGAAAATTAGATAAACAATTTAAACTAAAATCTTCAATTAAAAATATAATAAATTTTTATAAAAATGCCTATCAAGTACAAACATCCCGTACTTTTGATTGTTTGTATTAAAAAAATGACTTACGCTTGATGAATACGTGTCAAATCATTAAATAATGGGTGTTGGGTAGGTATTGATAAACTAGATAAGTACGTTGTAACGGCCCGTTTTATTTTTAAGAGTTCACCTAATTTATTTATAAAAATCAGAGTAAATTTTTCGCAAAATTCCAAATTAAGCACAAGGGCGCGGGGCTGGCGCAAGTTTGGCCCGGTTATGAACGTGAATTAAAATTAAAAAGTCTGACTCGGTTCAATACTCGGTTTCCAGAAATTAATTTAATTACTCGGCTCGATAAGAAAATAAATTCACTTAAGCACATACGAGCATATAATCACATAGAAATTAACTAATCGAGCCGAAATAAATAATTCGAAATAAATAAAATGATTAAAATAACTCTAATTAAATTCGGAAAAAATGGGGCGCTACATACGTCCAGTACATTTAATTGTTTGTATTAAAAAAATGAGTCACAGCAGATGAAAGACGTCCTGTACTCTTGCGCGCATGATATGCCCGGCTTGATGCATTCTTTAGTCTCCTTGCCACATCTTCATCATTCCCGTCCTTTCAAGTGTTTCCTTGTCCTCAAGGATGAAAGACAGAAATCGCTCGCGCATGTAAAACTCCACTTTGATTTTAAAGAAATCCCGGCTTTCTAAAAATTAGAACAAATTTTTCAAATTCATTTTTCGAAATCAAAGACATTAATCAAAACATTTACTTAGTCCAAGTCTTATCCGGTCCCATGGAAATTCATAAACCCGATTTTTCACTTACGGTTTTCATTAATCAAATTCAAACTTGCCACGAAATATTTAGCATGAATAATCAAAATATCCATGTCATTCAATTTAACAAGCAATCATGAATTTTCAAAGCATCCCAACATCCAAATATTAAAACATAATTTGAAAGTTTACTCGACATGTCTCAAAACGTCTCAACACAGTTCAGAAAAATGCGGAAGCAATAAAGTAAATAAAAGACTACCCACTCGTCTTTGCCTCGTCACCCGCCAACTGTTTAACTAGCATCCATGAAGAGCATGTGGGAGTGAGCACAAATGATAACGTAGTGCTCACCACTATGCACATAATAACATGTTAAGATGGTACGGTCGCAGCATGAATATAAATCAATCATCAACTATCCCATCTCATATCTCAGATTTCTTACTCGTGTGCACACCTAACCATAGACTACTGAATGGCCTTACAACGAATGCCCCTCAATGTGGCCTTACATTGAATCCATTACTAGTATGAGTAAATGCCGAATGTCCCTCAATGTGGCGTTACAACGACACCGTACCAAATGCCCCTCAATGTGGCCTTGCAACGATACCATATTGAATGCCCCTCAATGTGGTCTTACAACGATATGAGGAGACTGCCTATACAAGACACAACCTCGTAGTTGGGAATAACCGTTCGACGACCGATACAACTCACATCGAAGGCTACATATTTCACATACATACATTGATCATACCACAACAAAAATAATTAATTAAGGCATAGCAATTTCATAATTAAAACCCACCTGTAATAGCAAGAGATAACACACAAACAGGAGTAGGCGGCTAACACGACTCGTCAAGCACCTACAATAATCAAGATACTAAGATTAATACCTATCTTGACCTTAGAAGAAATACACAAATCATACTTGGTCGAACTTGATTCAACCAAGTCGTTCGTGAAGTCCTGTGGATATTGGAACTCTAGGACTTAGACTTGACCAACTACTTATTGGAGTTCACACAATTTCAAATAAATGACAATCAAACAAGTCACAAGGAACCACATGACAAGTCGGTTATCAATACTTAACAACAATTACTATTTAAACACAGTACTGAATATTTACACATGTTTAAGAAGGTCCAGCAAACCAACGAGTTGGGTTCTGAAAATTTTACACAAAATTCACCTCCCAATACTTTGAAAAACCATCAAGTTTCAGCCCCAAATTCCAAGTACACGATTTTTAAATATTCAAACAAGTTTTGATATGGGATATTATATACACAAGGCTAAACCGGTCTGCTTGGCCGGTCGAGAAGGTTGAACTAGGAGGGAGCCGAGCCAAAAGGCGAGAAGATCGAACAATCAGGGAATCGACCAGGCAGGTGGTCAACCAACCCATCACACGATCAGACAAACGATCGAGCGACCCATCGTTCGACCAATACATGATCGGGCAGCCTATTCGACCTCAACAGGTCGATCGTTTCGAGGAACCAACAGTCGACCTAGTCATGGGCGCGTGTAGCACGGGCGCGCGTAAGAGCCTCTAACTGAATCCCAGGAGAATATTTACTCCATGTGTAGGGGGGACACGTGTCGACAATGTATTGGGTGATAGCGATAACCACCTCTGACAGCTCCCAACGTCCCGCGCCACCTCTGACATGTGCGCGGCATGTCAGAGTACGGACGGGCAGCTTGGGCAGCCAGCTCATCCCTATCCGGGCAGCTTTAGGGCAGGTATCTCACCTCTATATAAAGGGGGTGAGCCTTTCTCCCGTAACACATTCTATTTTCCATACTTCACTTCAGCATACTCATACACATACTGACTTAAGCATCGGAGGCTCTTCACCGGACACAACCCCCGGTGTGAGAGTTATTTGCAGGTTTTCGGCGTTCTACCGGCGAGGACCAAGATCTATCCGTTCAAACCGGACCAGGACGCTTACGCTTGCATTATTGGCGCCGTTTGTGGGGATTCCTTGTTCAAAAAGTTGTGTTTGAAGCTCAGCTATGGCGGACGGAATTCCTAAAAACTTGCAGTCGACGTTCGATGAAGCTTGGACGACGACCAGGCCGTTGGGGCACGGCCCCCTCTGGGTTTTTCTGGCCCATCGCAGACTCCGATCACTCCCGCACCTATCTTCAAGGTGTGGGAGTGACGATATCGATTCCCGGAGGAGATGCCAGCTCCAGTCGGGTCCAGGAGGCTCGTGTAGCAGCAGTGGCGGCGATGCCACCACCACCACCACCAAATCCAACACAAGGGCAAGGAGGAGTGCCACCGCAGGCAGCTGTACAAGCCCCCGGCCAACAAATGGTGGCGATGACCCGAGAAGAGATGCAGAGGATAGCGGCGGCCGCGGCAGCGCAGGCGGTGCAGCAAATTGCGAGTCATACATCTCATGCCACCACTACACCGACCACGGTGGCCGGAAGCCAGGATGATGATGTGTCTAGTTATGGAGAAGGAGGAGTTGGAAGAGATCGGGCAATGGAGAGGATGGCGGAGCAGTTGCGCCAGCTGCAAGACAAGGTGGAGGGGAGGCCGGAGAGGAGAGCTCGAGGACATCCCTTTTCAAGGGAGATTCTCGCTGCTCCTTTGCCAAATAATTTCAAGGAGACCAACTTGGTGTATGATGGATCATTTGACCCATCGAGGCATGTGAGGACCTTTGAGAATATGGTTTTGTTGCATGGGTACTCTGATTCTGTTTGTTGCAGGGCATTTTTATCGACCCTGCGGGGAGGAGCACTCGATTGGTTTCATCAGCTTCCCCCTGGGTCGATCGTGAGCTTTGACGACTTTACTGGCAAGCTTATCAATCAATATTCGAGCGCAGTGGTGCAGGAGAAAACGTATTTGACTTTGATGGCGATGAGGCAGGGAGAGAAGGAATCATTGAGGAAGTATGTTGCTCGATACAACCAAAAATGTTTAGAGGTGCACTCGGCTTCGGACGAGGTGAAGGCGGGTGGATTGATAAGGAGTCTTCGAGCAGGGCCTTGTCGAACTTCCCTGGCCAAGACCCCTGCTCGATCATATGAGGATGTTCTGAAGCGGTGCAGGAAGTATATCAGCTTGAAGGAAATGGAGATGGAGTTTGCAAAACTGGAGGGAGCGGCTCGACCAGAGCCAAAAAAGGAGAAAAGTCCGCAGAGGGGGAGATCACCGAGGATGAATTCACCCAAACGGAGTGGGCAGAAGAGGGCATCACCCCGAAGAGAGAGTCGAGATTCGAAAAGGGAGAAGAGAGACGAGTGGCAGAGGAGGCCGATGTTGTTCGAGAGACAGAGATACCACACTTTTACGCCCTTGAGGAAAGACATGACAGAGGTCCTCGAGGCCATGGAGCAGAAGATGCCGAGTGAGGATGTGACTTGGCCGAAGACGAGGTTTACGGGCCCAATTCGACCAAGGTCGGATATTTACTGTCGATTTCACCGAGATTATGATCACACCACGGAGAATTGCAGACATTTGAAAGATGAGATCGAGAGGCTGATTCGAGCGGGATATTTGAAAGAATTTGTGTATCATGACAGGGTGAAAGGGAAAGGAAGAAGAAGGTGTAGGGAAGACTCAGAGGAAAAGAGTGATAGAGATGAGGAGGGAGATGGTCGGGACGGTCGAGGAAAGAAGCCAAGGAGAGATGGCGATAAAGGGGGGCGTGGAGGAGAGGCCCCGGTGAAGAGAGGGACGATTTACATGATTTCTGGCGGGCCAACGGATGGAGACTCGAATAGGGCCAGGAAGCAGCATGCTCCAGCTGTGAAAAGGAAGAGTGAGGAGGTGGGGATTACGGCTCGCATGCCGGTCATAAGTTTCAAGGCGGAGGATGCCGAGGGAGTGGTCCTACCGCACAACGATGCCTTGGTGATAACCGTGGAGGTTGCAGGCTTCGATGTGAAAAGGGTGTTTATTGACACCGGGAGTTCGGTGGACGTGATGTTTTATGACGGTTTTGTGCAAATTAACAAGGAGTTGAATACGGAGTTAAAATCGGTGACCACGACACTATATGGCTTTAATTGAGGGGAGGTGATGCCGATGGGTGAGGTGAGTTTGCCAGTGGCGCTGGGAGTGGGAGAGCTTAGGAAGGTGCACATGGTGAGGTTTGTGGTCGTAGGGGATGAATCATCTTATAACATCATTATGGGGCGGACGAGCTTGAACGCTTTTCAGGCGGTCGTATCCACGTACCACATGACGATTAAATATCTGGTGGGCGAAAACGTAGGAGAGATTGCTGGGGACCAGCTCACTTCGAGGAGCTGCTACCAAATGACGGTTAGCAATTATAAGCAGCTGGCGAGGAGGCAGGCCCAGATGGAGGAGGAAAGGATTAATCGGCCAGGTGGGTCGAGATCGAAAGAGGATAAGCAAAGAATAGAGAAAGGCAAGGAGAAGATGGATATTCAGCCAGGGGGAGAGGTGGAGGAGATTCAGATGATCGAGAGGTGTGAAGAAAAGAAGTTCAGGATCGGGAAAGACTTGGAGGAGCCTATCTGGTCGAGGCTTATCGATCTGGTCAGGGAGTTCGCAGACATTTTTGCCTACACCACGGAGGATTTGATGGGGATAAGTGTGGAAGTGATCGAACACCGGCTGAACATCGACCTCAGTGTGAGGCCGGTGAAGCAAAAAAGAAGACACCATGGGGCCGAGATGGACATAATCATTGAGAAGGAGGTCGAGAAGTTATTGGGAGCAGGGCATATCAAGGAAATCCAGTTCCCCAAATGGTTGTCAAATACGGTGATGGTGTCGAAGGCGGAGGGAAAATGGAGGATGTGCATTGATTTCCGTGACCTGAACAAAGCGTGCCCGAAGGATCTATACCCGCTGTCCAGAATCGACCAGCTGGTCGACTCAACGGCAGGGTGCGAGTTGCTGAGCCTGATGGATGCCTCCCAGGGATATCATCAAATTCCCTTGGCGAGAGAAGACAGGAAGCGTGTGAGTTTTGTAACAAATCGAGGGACCTATTGTTACGTGGTTATGCCGTTCGGTCTAAAGAATGCGGGTGCCACATATCAAAGGTTGGTCGATAAAATTTTTAAGGAGCAACTGGGGAGGAACATGGAAGTATATGTGGACGATATATTGGTAAAAAGCAAGGAGGAGTTGGATCATGTGCGAGACTTGAGAGAAACACTCCTAACATTACAGAGATATGAGATGAAATTGAGTCCTGCTAAGTGCTCTTTTGGGGTGAGATCGGGGAAGTTCTTGGGCTACTTAGTGACCAAGAGAGGCATTGAGGTGAATCCAGAGAAGATTCGAGTTGTAATGGAGATGAAGCCACCGACGAATGTTAAAGAAGTACAGATCTTAGCTGGTCGAATTGCGGGGCTGAGCCGTTTTATATCGAAGGTGGCGGAGAAGAGTGGTCCATTATTTAAAACATTGAAGAAGAGTGCAAAATTCCAATGGACGGAGGAGGCGCAGGGGGCCTTTGAGGAGCTGCGAAGGGTGTTAGCCAACCTTCCCCTATTGGCCAAACCTGTGCAGGGCGAGGAGCTGGTGTTATACATTTCTATAGGAGACATGGCGGTAAGCTCGGTATTGTTACGGGAGGAAGGAGTAACGTAATTTCCTATCTATTACGTGAGCAGGGTGATGCAAGGGGCGAAAATGAGGTATTCAGAGATCGAGAAGTGCGCTTTGGCTGTGGTCGTGACCGCCCGAAAGTTGGGACCCTATTTCTTGAATCATAAGGTGAAGGTACGAACAAACATGCCGCTGGGAGAAACACTTGGCCGACCATCGGTCTCCGGTCGATTGGTGAAATGGGCGGTCGAGTTGAGTGAATATTCTTTATTGTATGAACCAAGGAGGGCCATAAAGGCGCAGGTGTTGGCTGATTTTATCCAGGAAGGCACGAAAGTCGAGGGGGAGTTAGAGGGAGTATGGCAGCTGTTTGTGGATGGATCAGTGGCGCGAAGTGGGGGCAGGTTTAGGAATTGTCCTTGTTTCTCCTAAAGGCGATTACTTGGAATTTGCCGTTAAAGTGGGGTTCAAAGTGTCCAATAATGAGGCCGAATATGAAGCAGTAATCAAAGGCCTGAGTTTAGCCAAGGCGGGAGGAGCTCGAAAAGTACAAGTGTATTCTGATTCTCAACTGGTGGTTGGGCAGTTCCAGGAGGGATTTGAATTCAAGGAGGACCGGATGCAAAAGTATGTAGACGAGATGAGGAAGTTGAAGGAGGAGTTCGATTCATTCGAGCTGATACAAATTCCTCGAGGAGAAAATGGTCGAGCGGACCTATAATCGAAAATCGCTCAGAGCTTGGTGGACTGCAAGAGCAGAAGTGTTACTTTATTGCATCTTGAAAGGAGTATAGTCGAAGCAGAAGTGGCGGAGATCGAAGAAGTGGAAGATTGGAGGGCCCCAATCTTGGAGGAGATGAAAGAAGGAGCGATAAAAGTGGTGAGGAGGTTTTTCGAGCAGGGAGGCATTCTTTACAAACGGTCGTATGGGGGGCCCCATCTGCGGTGTGTTACTAAGGAAGAAGGTCGATACGTGCTGAGAGAGATGCACGAAGGATGCTGCGGTGATCATAGCAAGTCGGGGGCTTTGGTCGCAAGGATTTCAAGAGCGGGATATTTTTGGCCAACGATGAGGGAAGATGCGAAAGCAATGGTGAAGAAGTGTTTGCAATGCCAAAAACATGGCCCCCTTATCCACCAACCAGCAGAAGCAACGACAACAATGAGTGCCCCTATACCATTCGCCCAGTGGGGTATCGACCTGGTGGGGCCGATGCCTCAGGGAACCGGGCAGAGGAAGTTCTTAATAGTAGCAGTCGATTATTTCACAAAATGGGTGGAAGCCGAGCCCTTGGCAAAAATAACGGAGGAGAAAGTAATTAAATTTCTATACAATAACATCTGCTGTCGGTTTGGCGTACCCAAAACTCAATTCAATGGTAAGCGGATTCGAGCGTGGTGCGAAGACATGAAAATCGAGCAACACTTTGTTTCCGTTTCTCATCCGCAAGCTAATGGCCAGGTCGAGGTAACCAACCGAATTATATTGAGTGGGTTGAAAACAAAGTTGGAGAAGGCCTCGGGAGCATGGGTCGATGAACTGAGTTATGTACTTTGGGCATATCGCACAACCCCGAGGTCGACGACAGGAGAAACCCCGTTCAGCTTAGCTTATGGAATGGAAGCGTTGTTGCCTGTCGAGGTCGAGTTATCATCCCAGAGGTCGAGCACGTATGATGCTGAACAGAACGAAGAGCTGATGATGGCGGCCTTAGATACTATTGAGGAGCTGCGCAGGAAAACATCAATCAGGGTGGAGGCATACAAGCAAAGGATGCGAGCCGCTCACGACAAAAAGGTGAAGATTCGCAGACTCCAAGTGGGCGACCTGGTTTGGAAGCGTGTCGATGTGCTCAAGCATGTGGGAAAGCTGGAGCCGAATTGGGAAGGGCCATATCTGGTCGAGTGAGTGCACGCAGGCGGAGCGTACTCGCTGAATGATGCTGAGGGCCGATCGCTTACCAGGTCATGGAACATAGCTAATTTGAAAAAATATTATGTGTGAAAATTTTCGTTTCTTTTAAAAGGAAAGTCGAGAAATTCGAACGAAGATGTAAATTGCAAAGTTTGCT
>CACSLK010027813.1:5507576-5538926 GCA_902706635.1 Striga hermonthica | reverse complement strand
CGGTCTTCTGATGGCGGTCGTTGGCTTTCTGATGGTGGTCGACGGTTCTTTGACGATCACCAGTCTTGGGTTGGTGATCGATGGTTTTCGAGGAGTTTGAGGATTTTGTGGTCGATTGAGAGGTGGATTGGTGATGTTGCTGTTGTTGTTTGGGCGGCTGGGGCTGCTGTGATTGGTGTTGTTGCTGTTGTTGTTGTTTTTGTTGTGGTTGTGTCTGCTGCTGCTGTTGTGATTGCTGTCTCTTTTGTTGCGGTTGTTGTCGAGATTGTTGTGGCCCCGGCGGAGGTGGTGGAGGTAAGGGAGCCTCTCGCGGAGGTGAATGTTGTTGTGGTTCTGGTCAAGCCCCCGAAGAGGTGCTCGATCCCTCGGCCTGGCCCCCGGCCGAACCGGAAGTACCCCCCGTCTTCTTTTTCAGGGGAACTTTCCTCAGAGGAATGTTGAAGCTAGGAGCCTCTGCACAAGCACATCAAGAGGGATAAAATCAACATTAACACTCACATCAACAAAAAGGCAAATATACGTAAGCACTCAAGTGAACTGATCGAGAATCACCTGGATCATTGTCAATACGAACAAGATTGAGAATCTCCTCAGTAGGAGGAGAAAGAGTTTTATGGGTGAGCAGACCGCAAAAGTGGAGAAGATTTTCATCACCAAGGAGTTTTTCAGACTCAACGGACTTGGCATTCCAGGTGTGAATCCGTTGGTCGAAGAGATGGTTTGAAGGAGGGGCCGAGGCCGCCTCTCGCGAAACTTCCTTGATCCAAGGAATGGAAGGCTATGGGAAAGGGGCGTCAGGTCGAACAAAAATAAACTTATCACTCCACTTGGGGAGGTTAGAAGGGATGTCGTTTATGAAATGGGCGCCATTACGGCTTTTCAGGTAAAGGCCTCGACCTTGCTTCGAAGGGCCATAGCAATAGTGGAAGAAATCCAGATCGAATCGACCCAAACGGACATGGCAAAGAATAATGAAAACGTTCATGAAACGGATAGCATTAGGGGGAAATTGATGCAGAGGAAGAGAGAACCACTCGCAAATGCGAAGTAGCTCAGGACTTAGAGGAAAACGGAGACCGAGCTTGAACTGAATCTCGAAGAAAGGGTAACAATCTTGCGGAGGATGATCATATCTATCGGAGGGGGAAGATCTAATGAACGCCCAACCAAGAGGTTGGCCGATTTTTTCAGGATTAAACCAGGGGTGAGAAAGAGAGGTAGAAGATGGTCGTTTGAAAGGTTTCTTGGTCGAGGACCGCTTGGGCGGAGAATTTGAAGAAGGAGGAACGGTCGAAGATGCGGGAAAAGTGGGCTGAGAAGAAATAGCTTCGTCTTTCTCTGGTTCATCCATTGAACCAAAGGCAGGTCGACGACGGCGGAGAGGGATATTATCCATGGTGTCTCCGGAGTTGGAAGGAGCAACGCGAGCTATAAAAACACGGGTAGGGACAGTATCACCGGGGCGAAGAATCGAGAGAGGAACGGCCTCAAGTGAAAAAGGTAGTATCTGGACTGAGTCAGAGGAAGTGGTCGAGGAAGGAGATGGAGGCACAAGATCTGAAAAAGAAAAAAGAAGAGAGAGAAATTCAAACAACAAAAACAGAATCAAGAAAAGAAAAACTAGGGTTGTACGAAGAGGGATGACTTCGGGGAAATTAAAGCGAAAGAACAAAGATTTCAGGGGACTTCTTGAAGAAGGAAGCAAAATCCACAGCAATTGACAACCAAACAAGAACGCCCAATACACAAATTCAAGATACCCAGTCAGTAAGGTTCAAGATGCCCAATTTGAAAAAAAGAGAGAGAAAAAATTTCTTAAAACACAAAATCCCAGATACACGAAGTACAAAATTAGGGGAAAAACAACTTACTCATAACCGCGGAGGAGAGAATCGGGAAAGCTTGAAGATTGCAGGAAGAATCGCCTGCGGAAACTAGGATTTTTTGCAGAGAGGTCTGTGAATGCAAAGGAATTTGGGGAGAATGAAAGCGGAAAAAGTAAAATTTTACTAAGTGTTGATTTTATACTCTGAGGAGTCCAAGAGGTGGAAAGATGAAGACCGTTAGATTAAAGTTAGATCGCACGGTGGAAAGCATTAAATTGCACGACACTCTAAGTGGGCGCGTTGTGCGAGGGGGCGTCATCATTAAAGTACCTGACACACGCGAACAGAAGCGACGCGTGGCAGGAAAGCAGATGAGACAGGAAGGATATGGGACAGACTACTTTATGCCTGACAATTAATGTGAATTTATTTGAAAAGATAAGCGGGAAACTCGCCAGCCGGTCCATATCTGACGACGAGCCATCCCGGAGGTCGATAAATACCAATTCACTCTTAGATCGAGTTACTCAGACTCGACCAGAGTAGGGGGGACTAGATGATATGGGATATTATATACACAAGGCTAAACCGGTCTGCTTGGTCGGTCGAGAAGGTTAAACCAGGAGGGAGCCGAGCCAAAAGGCGGGAAGATCAAACATTCAGGAAATCGACCAGGCAGGTGGTCGACCAACCCATCACACGATCAGACAAACGATCGAGCGACCCATCGCTCGACCAATACATGATCGGGCAGCCTATTCGACCTCAACAGGTCGATCGTTTCGAGGAACCAACAGTCGACCTAGTCATGGGTGCATGTAGCATGGGCGCGCGTAAGAGCCTCTAACTGAATCCCAGGAGAGTATTTACCCCATGTGCAGGGGGGACACGTGTCGACAATGTATTGGGTGATAGCGATAACCACCTCTGACAGCTCCCAACGTCCCGCGCCACCTCTGACATGTGAGTGGCGTGTCAGAGTACGGACGGGCAGCTTGGGCAGCCAGCTCATCCCTATCCGGGCAGCTTTAGGGCAGGTATCTCACCTCTATATAAAGGGGGTGAGCCTTTCTCCCTTAACACATTCTATTTTCCATACTTCACTTCAGCATACTCATACACATACTTACTTAAGCATCGGAGGCTCTTCACCGGACACAACCCCCGGTGTAAGAGTTATTTGTAGGTTTCCGGCGTTCTACCGGCGAGGACCAAGATCTATCCGTTCAAATCGGACCAGGACGCTTACGCTTGCATTAAGTTTATAGCAAATAAGAACATAGATTCACTACCAGACCTAATGAACGAATCATGACTTGAAATTTTAACACCATATGATAAATCATGCGAATCACATCATGCAAAAATTTTAGCTATTAACATCAAATACATGAATTTTAAAATTTCAAACAATATTCAGCTGAAAACGCATTTTAATTAAAAACCTACCATAAAGAACCTATAAAATTCTGAATTTTTTTATGCCGAGTAATACAACATAAAAGTAGCATGCTTACAAATGTTCAGCAATTTACAACCACTGATCGATTTATCATAATTAAAATGAGGTTCAGCTGAAAATCTCAAATAATTATTTACCCTAGCTAACTAAGTCCAAAAATTATGAAATTTATACAAAACATCAAATTAATACAGAGGAACAACATATTAAAATTTCATCAATCTTGGAGCACAACTCAAATTATCATGCAATTACTAAGATTCTGCCCAAAAATCACTTTAATTAATTAAAATAGCTACAAATGGAATTAAATACCGAAAGTTTTACACAACATGCATAATGACCACATGACAGCACATATAAAATTTCGAAGCATTCGGAGCAGCATGCGATTTATCATGATTTAAATATGATTCAACAGCAATTACGGTTTCAAAAATCCAAATAAGACTCAAAACACACCGAATTCGTTCGAGGCCTTCACCATGAGGCCACGGACTCGACAAGGTTCCATTATCCACAACACATACACGAACTTAACTAGGATTTTGCAATGTTCTCAAATTAAAGAATAAATTATCACGAAAATGCTATATACGAACCTTAAATAACGCATTATCATAGAAGCTCCAAAACGCGAACAAACGAAAGGAAAATTCGAGTTTCGGTACCATTCTTGGGATTAAAGTACGACAACAAACGAAACAATGGCCGAGATGGGCTGTTCGGAGCTCGGGATTACGCTCGTCGGGCTCGACAATTTCGGCTCGCGGGGCATGCTTGTACGTAGTCTTGCGGGGGCTGTTCCGGCTCGCTAGAGACGTCGGAAAACAATCGCGGTGGTGCTGACGGACAACGAGAACTTGCTGGTGGTGCTCGGTCGAAACGAGGAGGCTTGCGGTGGCGGCTTACGACTCGATGGAGGGTGACGATGCGAACAAGTTCTCAAGGGCTGGCCCTGCGTGAACGGACGACATTGGGTGGTTGTCGCCGGAAAATGCTGCAGAACCTTGACGAGGGTGACGCACAGGTCCTCGCGGCGGCTGGTGGTCGTCGGTGGTTTACACGTAGCAGATCACAAGAGAAAAAGGCTCGCCGCTGGGGTCCTTGTGCGCACGCGAAGGACGACGGGGCAACACCACAGCTTGTGACGGCGAAAGAGGTGCTCGCATTGGTGGTGGTGCCCGTGAGCATAGATAGAGGCTGCTGGTTCACGCTGGAACCGGGCTCGCCAGTGGAGTAGGGTGGCCGGATTGTCTGCAACTGGGCGGCGGTCGCTGGAAGCTGCAGGATCTCTTTCTTCCTCTCTATTTCTCTTTCTTTTTGTTTTAGAGAGACGAGAGCATGTTGATCGGGAGAGATGAGAGATGGAGAGGTTTTTTGCTATTACTCGATCGAAGGTGAGATAGATTTTTGAGGGTTGGGGTATCTGCGTACGAGTTGAAAAGAGGAGAGAAGAGTTACCATATGTTAAAAGACCTAGGCTACGTTTAATAATCTTGCCTTCCAAGATAGAAAAAGAGGGGCCGGATCGGGTGCGTGGGTTCAAATATACGGGCCGAAACAACTCGATTTATTAGTTACGACTATCTAAAAGTTTGGTTCGGCTCGACAAAATATTAAACAGGACATTATTTATATACATATATATATATATATATAACACAATAATTACTTAATAATAATAATAATAATAATAATAATAATAATAATAATAATAATAATAATAATAATATAATAATAATAATAACAGCAATTAATAATATTAGACAATCAATAATAAATAAAAAAATAAAAAAACCAATAATACATATAATAACTAATTCCAAATAGTTCTCCAATAAACGGTGCGTTACAACGCATCTCGCCTAAGTTTTCCTATGTCGCTTCTCCTTTCGGTAAGTCCTCCTATTCGACTAACACTTCCCAAAAGAATCATCCGGCCTTCTTCACTTCTCGATAGCTTAATACTCGACTTGGCTAATGATGATTTGCCTATCCGGTGCCATCGTGGGTAGTCTATCGCTCAACTTGTGCGTCTGGCCCAAACTTCTCTTAAGCTGCGAAAAATGGATCATCGGGTGGATTTGTGATTCTTCGGGTAGCTCGAGCCGATAGGCCACCTTGCCGACTTTCTTACGTACTTGGTAAGGCCCATAGTATCGGACCCTGAGTTTGGACGCAGTCCTTTGCGCGACCGTGCGCTGCCTAAAGGGTCGCAACTTCAAGTAAACCCAATCTCCCAGCTCAAAATTTTCTTCGCCTCGTCCCTTGTCGTGGACTGACTTCATGTGATTAATGGACCCTTCCAAGGTTTTATTCAACTCTTGAATCATCAAGTCTCGTTCCATGAGCTCATGTTCAACCTCGTCATTCACTACTTTTACCATCGAATAGCTCACGAGCGTGGGCAGCTTGCACCCGTACACCAACTCGAACGGTGTGGACTTGGTCGAGTTATGATATGTCACGTTGTACTAATATTCGGCCCAAGGCAAAAAAATTCTCCCACTTCTTCGAAAATTGATGAACATAGCACCATAGATATTGTTCTAGAGGTCGGTTGGTTACCTCGGTTTGTCCATCGGTTTGCGGGTGATAGGCCAATCTCATGGCTAGCTCTGTGCCTTGCATCTTGAAAAATTTCGACCAGAAGTTGCTCATGAATATTCGATCTCGATCAGACACAATCGACTGTGGCACCCCGTGAAGCTTCATCACGTACTCTACGAATAGCCTCGCAATTGACTTTCCCGTGTACGGATGGGTGAGCGGTACAAAATGTACGTACTTTGTCAGTCGATCCACTACGACCATCACTCCATTAAATCCGTTGGACATCGACATCCCTTCAGTGAAATCCATCGTGATGTCTTCCCAATTCGTTCGGCCATGGGTAAAGGCTGTAGCAACCCGCTCGGCCGCCGTGAATCTGTCTTGACTTGTTGGCACTCGTCGCATCGCGCTACGTTGTCGCACACGTCACCTTGTTGCTCGGGCCAATAAAATGTGTTAGACAATCTTATCCATGTGCGATATACTCCTGAATGGCCTCCAAATTTGAAATTATGGAAGTGCTTCATAATCGTTTCCCTCATTTGCCCGGTGCTCGGCATAACCACTCGATCTCGGCATAGTAATAGGCCGTCGTGGTCCTCGTACTCCTCTGTTGCCTTGTCCTTCACCTCCATCTTTTGGCGTATCTCTCGGCACGTCACGTCACGTCTTGCTTTTGGGCTTCTCTGAACTCATACCAAACAGCCCATGTTGGCCCAGAAATGGCTCCTAGCTCGGCGACGTCCGTCCTTCGCAATAGTGCGTCCACCATCGTGTTCTGTCGCCTGGGTCGATAGATGATCTCGAAGTCGAATCCTATTAGCTTCGAAACAAACTTTTGTTGTTCGAGAGTAACGATCCTTTGCTCCAAAAGGTGTTTAAAGTGTTGTTGGTCGGTCACAATCCAAAAGCGACGACCCAAAAGGTAAGACCTCCAACACCGCACCGCCTTCATGACCACCAGCATCTCCTTGACGTAAACCGACAGTCCAAGCCGCATACTTCCTAGTGCTTTGCTGATGTAAGCTAGTGGTTGATCTTCTTGGACTAGGACCGCCCCGATTCCAATGTCGCTCACATCGGTGTGGACTTCAAACAAGACGTCAAACTTGGGCATCGCTAGTACGAGCGTTGAGGTCATTGCGCACTTGAGTTTCTCGAACGCCACTTCGCTGGCATCGGTCCACTTAAACCCACCTTTCTTGGTTATCTCAGTCACTGGTTTGGCGATATTCCTATAGTCCTTCACGAACTTCTGATAGTACCCGGGCAAGCCCAAAAACCCGTGCAATTGAGTTAAGCTCATCGGCTTAGGCCAGTCGACCATGGCCTCGATCTTTCTTGGATTAACCTTCACTCCCTCGTATGATATAAAATGGCCTAGATACTCCACCGTTTCCTGCCCGAATGAACACATAGATGGTTTGATGTAGAAAGCATTTTTGGCCAATTTCTCGAAGATAACTCATAGGTGCTCGATGTGCTCCGGTCAGGTCCTCGAGTAGATTAGAATGTCGTCAAAGAATACCAACACGAACTTGCGTAAGTACTCTTGGAAAATCGAGTTCATAGGCATTGCAAAGTCCGAATGGCATGACCAAATATTCGTAATGGCCCTGGTGTATTCTGAACATTGTCTTCGGGATGTCGGCCTCTGCTAGTCGTATTTGGTGGTACCCGGCCCGTAGATCCAGCTTAGAAAAACACCGCGAGCCTCTTAACTCATCCACCATATCATTAACACTAGGTATGGAGAATCGATCCTTAATGGTGGTGGCGTTCAAGGCTCGGTAGTCCGTACAGAAGCGCCATGTTCCGTTCTTTTTTTTGCGAGCAGCACCGGTGACGAAAATGGACTCGTGCTATGTTGAATTAGTCCAGTCTCGAGCATCTCGCCAACTTTCTTCTTGATCTCGGCCTTTTGGAAGTGCGCGTAGCAGTACGGGTGAACATGGACTGCTCGGCCTTCGTCGACAAGCAGAATGCGGTGGTCGTACGGCCTTCTCGGTGGCAGTCCCTTTGGCTCGGGAAGTACCTCGCCGAACTGGGCTAATAAGTCCTGGATCTCCCTCTCACGTGGTGATGGTCCTCCAGATTCCTCCGTCTTTCCCTTGATCATGACGACAAAAATTTGACTTCCACCTCTCCACATTTTCTCGATACTCTTCAACTCGATCTCCTTAGCGTCATCATTGCTACTTGCTTTTAAGGATACCCTTTGGTTGCCTACATCAAAATTCATGACTCTTTATCGGTAATTAGTTGTCACATCACCAAGTCCCTCTATCCATTGAACCCCAAGTACTACACCGAGTCCTACCAAGGGCAATACATATAGATCGACCTTCACCGTGACTCCCTGAAATTTGATAGGCATGGATAGGTATGAGTCAAAACAGCGCAGACACTCTCCATTAGCTACCCGTACATCGAATGACTCGATCTTGGTAGTGGGTAGCTTCAACTTGTGGGACAATGAGGCGTATATAAAATTGTGCGACGACCCATTGTCCACGAACACCACAACGCGCCGATCGTGGATCCACGCAGGCAGCCGCATGGTCCTCGGCACTTTATTACCGGCCATAGCGTGAACCTTTATCTCCGCCTCATTCTCGAGTGCCTCGGTCTCAGGTTCCTCTGGTTCGGGCTCGTCAAGAGTTGGTTCGTCGGAGTCCACCACTTGGATTAAATAGGCCTGCGTGCACTTATGCCCCGACGTGAACTTCTCTTCGCATTTGAAACATAAGCCTTTCTCATATCTGCGTCACATCTCTTCGAAAGATAGATTTCTAACTTCTGGTGGTCCACCACTCGTGCCCCAGTTGATATTGGGCGCGCTTGGAATTACTCGGCATTGCTTGGAGAAGTGCCCGTCGTTGTGCTTGGCCCTTCGTGTCGCGGCCAGGTGATCGTCCCTCTTCCGTGCCACCTCCATAGCCTTCCGCATCGTTGTTGGCCTTTCTAGTCGGACCTCCGCAACAAGATTAAATTTTATCCCTCCTACGAACGCCCCAACTAGCGCGCTCTCGAGCCATCCGCGTACGCGACATGCTATGCGCTCGAACTCCCGCTGATAGTCACGAAGGCTGCCCGTCTGTTTGATGTGTACTAGAGCCTCGTCATAGTTGTGGTAGTCGGATGCGCCGAACCTTGTGATAAGCTCTTTCTCGAAGTCTTCCCACCTAATTTGCTCATTTCTGCTTTGGTAAATATTCGAAAGCCATTGCCACCAAATGTTAGCCTGACCATCAAGGTAATATGCCGCATATCTTACCCAATCATGGCGGTGGATCTCATTGAGGTTGAAGTATTGCATGGCCCGGTTTATCCACGTGTCTGTGTCTGCACCACTAAAGGTTAATAGTACCAGCCTCGACTTCTCGATCCATGGTATCTCATGGTTGGTCGAGGCATGTGAGCGTCAATCAAAATCGTCCTCCCGTTCTTCGTACCTGTCCTCTCGCGCTCGTAATCCCTCGAACATACCCTTGTTCTTCCCTGTGGTGGTGGTTGTCGAACCAATCGCAACACTTCATCAATCCGGTTGTTCATGGCGTCTATCATGTGTTGTTGCGAGTTGTGGAATGACCGCTCGAGATGAGCCATGTTTTTTTTGTCATGGACGTATTAGTCACTTTCAACTCTTCGCTTAGGCTAGTCATCTTAGCCTCCAAGTCTTCGAGCTTCTCCTTCGTTTCTTTAGCTATTTTTTTTTTTTTTAATTTTATGTAATCAAACTTAAGAAAAATAAACAAGAAGACACACGATCAACTCTCTCAATGAAAGCACAATGATGAAGATCGCGTGTCCCGATATCTTGATTACCTCGAAGTTGCGCGCGAATGACCCCTTCCTCGGCTATTGACGTGAAAGACTCGGAGGTTACCTTACATTAACGGCGATTTGAGACAGCTTGGATGTTAATCCTTGCCAAACTCAGACTTATGTCGAACGATGAGGTGAAACGCCCTTTTCCGGCACAAGGGTTTTGCGCTAAAAATCAAAGAGAAATCTAACACAAGAAATTGAACAAAAGTTCGGTTTTTTGTTGATGAAAATTCATAATCAAAACGTTGGGAAACATCAAGTATTTAAAGGGAAAAACTTTGTCTAATCTTAATTGAAATATGCTTCTAATACCTAAGGAAAGTAAATAACTAGAATCCTAAACTATCCAAACTAATGCTCCCTAAAGAATCTAGGAATAATAATAATAAAGCATCTAGAAGAAATCTCAACTTGATCATCAAGTAACCCTAGCCACTGTGCTCAGTCCGCGCACGCGCGTCACTTGTATGCACGACATTCCCACGTGGTTTCTCTCGGCAATCATGCTTGCGTGCGTCTCGGTACTCGCCCGCATATGCCCGCACGCCCTTGTCTCATTAGCGGCCCTTCTGTACGCGTCATTTTCGCGCGCATCATCCTGTGGGCCACCGCCTATTTCTACCACGTTAGCCTCGACAGCCCGACGAGCCATTCTCTTGCACGCATGATATGCCCAGCTTGATGCATTCTTTAGTCTCCTTGCCATATCTTCATCATGATGGCTCGACGCGGTGGCGCAGCTAGAACCGGTGCGAGGAAGAGCTTCGTGAATGGCGAGCTGGAAGATGATGGGGATGACGGCGCGTGGCTGGGAACCGCGGGAGCTCGGCTGGACTGAGCTGAGCTCGTCGGCATGAAGGAGCTTGAACCGATGAGATGTGGAGCAGCGACTGAGCTCGCGTAAAGATGGCGATGAGGCTCGGCTGTGGACGACGAGTTGGTGCTCACCGGCGTGAAGCTGAGCTGCGGTGGCTTCGTGGAGCTGAGCTGCAGGATGAGAGCGAACCGGGGCTGGTGGCGTGGTGGATGAGCTGTGAATGGCGGCGGCTCGCCGGAGAAATGGAGGTTGGCCGGATTTCTTGATGGTGAAGGTGGAGAAGATGATGAACTTGAGGATGAAGATGAGGTGAGATGTTAGGCTAGGGTTTGTGTGGGAGAAGAAATGAGGATGCTATGTATTTATAGATGTGAAAGACTTAGGGTTTGGTGTGCAATTTGGGCTTCAATCTTGGACTTCAATTTAATTTGACTTGGGCTAGGAAATTATTTGACTTGGGCTTAAGCTTGTACATTAAATTGGGCATGGTAAATAAACGATAGCTTGAATTTAAAATGGGCCGAATTAAGATGGCTCGAAATAATTGGGTCTTCTTGGGCTCAGAATAATAATGGGTCGGCTAGGAAATTAAATAAATTCTTGACTTTTCTAATACTCGATTAAAATAATTGGGCCAGTTGGTCGGAATAAAATGGCTCAATCAAATGGGCTCGGAAATTAAAAATGCTAACGGTTTAGATAAATAAAATATTCGGCTAGGATTAAAATGTCTTGATTAAAATTATAAATCGAGACTTAGACTTAAAATTTTATCTAGTTTTCGAAATAAAATTCGAATGATTTCTCCATGGCTTAGAGTTAGGAATTTAATAAATTATGCAGTTAATAATAATCAAATCGGCATAATTATGAACTTACTATTTTATAAAAATAAAGTCGAGCTAAAATATAGAAACTGGTTCGGGGCTTACACTCAATACTTGTCTCACAACCAAACCAAAGGACCAAAAAGAAAAGGTAAAGGGAAGAGTGTACTTACAGTGCTTAGGGCTTCAGATATGCATGAAAAGGCAGCGAAATGTTAAGAATTAAAACATACATGGCATAAAAAAAACATTGTATTTCAAAATAATTCGAAAATTTAGGGAAAAAAGTTAGGGTTACAGAAATTCAACCGAAGAGTTCTTACATTAGGGGCGAGTTGCGGCTACAGAAATTTTGCAAGTGCCTGAACGAAATAAACATGAACTTCAAATGTACACTTCATACAAAATCAATGAAGGCCAATGATTCGAAAATCTTGGGTGAAAAAAAAAAGGTGAAGAACAAACACATACCTGGGCAACTGCGAGAGATTAGGGTTCTACGAATGGCACAAAAGTTTGTTATATATGACTAATTTGGTAATTTGATGGATAAGAGAAGATATTTTGGACATTTCAAGTGTTAATTTTTTGACAAAGTAGTAATTTCAAAGAGGAGATAAAATTATCAGGCTATTTTGTTGGGACAAAACTGTCCAGGGCGGAGCCACCCTTGGGCTAAGGGTGGGCTCCAGCCCCTGCCCATAAAAAAAAAAAATCTAACTTTAATTATTTTTTAGAAAAATTATAAATAGTCACATGTAATTTTTTGTTTAGCCTTATCTAATTTTGTGCTGGAGGGCCCTGAACCGGCCTGAACATATGCACTAGCCAGTTCATTGAGTTGTCCGTTCTTTGCCGCCCAGTTCATAAAAATAAATTAAAAAATTAAAAAATATTTTTTTACTTAAAAATAAAGGTCGAACCTCCGGTTCCAGTTCAAAGCAAAAACTGCCGGTTCGAAATGTATAAATTGTAAAGTATTGCACATGAACCGGACGAGTCAAACCACGGACCGATTCAAGACCAATGGTCAAGGGGCCGGTTCGAGCCAGCCCAGGCCGGTCCAAATTAAATTTTTTTTGGCTCAGCTCCGGTTTCCAGCCACTCAGCCTTTTATATGTGGGCCCCGCTTGCCACCTCTGTCCTTGTCATTTCTAGTAAGTGAATCGCTATTTACCGCCCCCTTTTTACTAGTCACCGCCCCCCCTTTTACGTTTTTGCCCTTCTACACTCTCTCTCCTTTCTCTCTTTCCTCTCTGTACTCTCTCTTTCTCTCTAAAATTTCCAAAACTTTAACGAGCCATTCGAGTATAAAAAAAAATCCGAAAAAATATCGAAAAAATCCTACGGCCTCGGCAAAGCATTCTTCTCTAAGAAGGTAATATTTTTTTTTTTTACATTTTATTCGAATTTAAAAAAAAAATAAAAAAACTGGGGCCGCGTCCGGTTGGCGCATCCGGACGCGGCATGGGCCGTACGGTCGGCGATCCCGTATGGCCCGCGGGCGACCGGTCACAACGACCGGATCGGCCCGACCCGGCCGATCGTACCCCATCTGTCCGGATATGGGGGCCGGACGTACGGTACGTGAACCGGCCCCGTGACCGGCCAGACAATTTTTTTTTTTTGTTTTTTGTTTTTTTGTTTTTTTGTATTGCTAGGCCTGAACGATCTGATAGGAACGCCGACAAGATGGATGAGTATATTGACGAATCTGGACACCGACACCCGAAGCAACGGGGTATAACTGCGTCCGCTCGTCGGGATCGAGAATTCATTATCCAAGAGGCTCGGAGGGTACAGACTGGCCAGGCAGGCAGTTCGAGACTGCAGACACCTGTACCAGATGGTCAGAGGGGATATGGTACACCACCAGTACCAGTTGGTCAGTAGGGATATGCTGAACCACCACTGTACGAGCTCAGTCAGCATAGATATGTTTTTGCTGGCCAGTCAGGCAGCTCGATACCCCTTGCACCAGCACCAGCATCGGACGGTCAGCAGGGATATTATGTTGATGAGTCGGTAGCCCAGATGGCTGAGGATTCTGACGAGTCGGCATCTTCACATGATGAGGGCGATGACGATATTCCTGCACTTGGCTACGGTTTCTGTGCAGCCTGCGGCTCCTTCACAGCCTGTTCATCCTGCTCCTCCACGACAGGCTGGGGGGCGTTTTGCTAGCACTGGATCCTCAGGTAAATAATTTACGTATTTATTGTTGTTTGTTATTAAATAGCGTGTTATCACAAGTTATTGGTACAGTCGCGACTCGCGAGATGAAGTCGCGAGTCGGGAATTTATTTATATTTCGGCTCTGTTAAACTCGCGACTCGCGAGACAATGTCGCGAGGCGCGAGATTAAGTCGCGAGTCGCGATTTCACAGAGCCAAAAGTGCCAGAATCTCGCGACTCGCGACCTCATCTCGTGCGTCGGGAGTACAGTCGCGAGTCGCGAGATTCTGGCTATTGCTGCTCTGTCAAGCTCGCGACTCGCGAGACGGATCTCGCGAGTCGCGAGTTTAATAGACTCTGCTTTTTTTGCTCGTTTTGGCTCCGTTTTTCGTGCACTTTATATCAAAACGACCCTTAGCCATGTTTTAGTGACATTATGTTCTATTCTAATGAAGGTACTAGCAAACGATCTAGGACTGATCATGAGGCAGAGTGGATCGTTAGAGGTCTAGTGGACGGTGGGCCCATGGATGACAGTGTGATCCCTAGCTTTCTAGGGCACGTAGCCTCACGGTTGTGGAATGGAGAATGCCGAGGCTTACTGAAATGCCATCTCAGAGTGCAAGCGTTCGGTAATTTAAAAGATTGGCGAGGTGATATGTCTTCCGAGACACTTGATATGATCAAGGGTACTAGACTGTCACATCTGGCAGACTCCATGCACGCCCACTTGGACACTCCACTGCTTACTGCATTTGTGGAGCGATGGCAGCCAGATACTAACTCATTTCACCTGCCTTTTGGTGAAATGAGCATTATGCTGCATTTGGGGATCGGCTACGCTGGCATATTTGTATCGACAGTTAGGTATTGCCAGCAGAGGGGACTCCAGACAGCTTTACGGCTGCTTAACTCTTATGCAGTCTTGGATTTATGAGTATTTTCGCGATTTCCGACCCCAGGGGGGACGTCTACCCCTCGGTCCTAACGACTCCGCACGATCTCAGATGTGGAGCCCACCGGCGGGTCAGAGGAAGGACGAGCGTCTCATGGCCATCCGTCGGAGACTTGACATGCTCACTACCTCCGATGTACGTAATTTTTTTTATTTAAATTTAGTTACTCGTTATTTAAAATAATATAAATATTTTTATAAAAGTTTTTATGCAATTGTGAATAGGTGCAGTGGTTGCCATACGGCACCTCTACCCCGCACGAGATAGAGCCGAGGACTATTTATTGCGGGTTAATTCGGTACCGCGATATCGTCAAGTCGTACTATCCTGTGTGGTTTCTGCGGCAGTTGGGGTATGTCCAGACAGTCCCTCCCCCTATGTTCGCGCCAATCAGTGCCTGCCGTCCTTGGGAGTCGAGGCTCTACAAGGTTGAGCATTCTGATGTTAGTGCAATATCTATGTGGAACCAGTTCCCGGTATTGCATATCGTCAACCTCAGTATGTATAAGGCCAGCACAGATGATCGAGCAGAGGCGACTGCGGAGTACATGCAGTGGTACCGTCGGGTTTCCCATCCTAAATGTTTGGGCGAGAATCTGCCGGACCAGAACGAGGTCCCTACGCGTGCCAACAACGACTATGTAAGTCTCATGTTAAATTGTAGTTGTTATTTGATTACAATAATTTTATCTTTTTATAAATATTTAACATAAATTTTTTTTCATTCCATTTTTTTGTAGTGGATGGACCGTGTTTGTAGCCTTTTTTCGCAATCCTTGCGGAATTTTACAGGTTATGATCCTCTGCTGGCGCAGCGGTACTCAGATGAATTGGCTAAATTTAAGGCAGATTATGCCAAGTCAAAATAATTATGTAATGAATGTTTTATTATTATTATTATTATTATTATTATTATTATTATTATTATTATTATTATTATTATTATTATTATTATTGTAAAACATTAATGAGATTGGTTTGTATTTTTCCTTTTTTTTAGACTACGTTATTTGAACTCAAATATTCCATAACAATGAGATTGGTTCTAAAAAATATATGGTTCGGCTACTCCACCGGACGACCTCTCGAATTATCCCTGTACTCCCAACGCGATGGTTTACGCTTAGTCGAATCGGTTTTCTTGGGACGACCTCGCGTATTTTCCTTAACCTCAGGCTCTGCATAAGTTTGTTGCTCCGGGTAAAGCTGAGCGTACATGAGGTGATTCATGTAGCGAATTGTCGCAGGATCGCCCTCTTCAATCTCTTGGACAAACGTCCGAAATACATCAACATCTGTCCATGTACTCTGGTTATCCTGCCTCTTGTTATCCTGGCTCTGACGATCTATCCCTACAAGTGTGTACGGAAAAAAAGTTCAATGAATTTAACAATGAATTAGAAAGTAGAAAATTTTAAATGAAACATTAACCTTAAATTATCTGGCTGTAACATCTCTAGTGTCTTCCAGAACTCGTGGATATCACTCAATTCAACCGAAAGGTCAGAATCAAATGCCGTACGAAGCGTACAGGCACAAGGAATTCCATGAGTGGTACGCAATACACAACCGCAGCGCTCTTAAACTTCATAGCTCAAATCATGCATCCTCGTCAGCTCAGAGTTCAATATGTCCAGACAGTAATGCGAGACCCTCAGTGTCAAACACGCGAAAGGGAATCCCGTAAACCCCGTATACCTCCTAAGTCTCGAAGACTCAAGCGTTGTCCTGGTAATATATTACAAACCATTATATTTATTTTTATAAATAAAACGAAATACCAAGAATTCTAATATATATGAAACGATCTAATACAGTTAAAAATAAGGAATGTACCTTATTCCAGTCATCTGGGACTGGATATCCGCATCAATCTTCTGCCACACTGTATTGAGCGCGCCGGTCGACGTGCGAAGCCACCGCTTCAACACAGAGTGTGCACTCTCCACCCTACATGAAGTTGTGTTGCCAAGATGTGTTACACGGTTAGTCCAAGCTTTCACGAACTTCTCCTTGTGGACTAGCCAAGTCCCCTCGACATAATCTAACACTTCTACATGATTCCGGTATTTGACACGCAATTGAGCTACGGCCGTGTCGTACTCATCAACCGTACCGGCATCGGCAATCGCCTTCCACCTACCGCGCAAGAAACTCTGAGCTAATTTTTTATTTTTTCCAAGCAGCATGTAGAGTCTGTCTTCCACATCCTTGTTGATGTGCCACGTGCAGAGTAAGTGGGCAGACTGGGGAAAGTTCCTTCTAATAGGAGTCATTAAGCCCAACTCTCTGTCAGTGACAACCACATTTGGATGTACCTGAGCAGCGGCGGATACAGAAATATTAATGAGACAGAGCAAAAATTGCTGAAATATTTTTACTATATTGCACAAAATACTTTTTTTACTAATAAAATTAAATATTTTATTCTTACCTCAGAGCCTATCAGAAGTCTCAGCTTATGGAGAACCCATTCATAACTGGCCTCTTTCTCGTCCTTCACGAGTGCGTACGCAATCAAGAAGTTATTGTTGCACGGAGTCATGCCAATCATCTCGACCAAAGGCATCTTGTACCTGTGTAAATGAGACCAAAAAATTTAATCTCATAAAATTTAATCGAACATATTAATTTATATTCATACTAATAACATATTTATAAATTAACACACCTGTTGGTTTTGTAGGTGGAATCTATGCCGTCATACAAATGATATGTCCGGAATAGTCTGACTGAGTCAGGATGGGCCATGAATATGTGTGTCAAGGCATTTGTGTCCGGATGGAAATCTGTATAAACTATATAGATGCTGCTCCTAGCCAAATGTAAGAGCTGGGTAGTAACGTCTCTACCCTCAAAACTCTCATTTCGCAACATGTCTCTATAGTTATATATCTGTCGCACAGTCGCGTGATCTCCTGGATTTTTTTCCTGGACAGCGGCCAAAATATTTGCTGGTGTCACATGCGCAGCAGTCATATCACGAATAATCATCTTTGATGACTGGCTGATGCCGCTCGACTGTCGATGGCCCTCGGGATACACAGCAAATGAATGATTGTGGAAGCCCTTCTCTTCATTTAGACACTTGTGGATCATCCAGAATTGCGTTCCGGGCACCCGCTTTACTCTTATCTCAAAAGGGCACTGGCACTTGTTGGTTTTCGATTTTCTAGAAGCAACATCTACCTTCTTCTTGTCTCTATAACGTTCGCCTCGTTTGCACTTCAAGATTTTCAACCTTCCTCCTTTTGTGTGTTTCGAAATAGTCAAAGTGAAACCATTCAGAATTGCCGTACTTTTTGCATCATCAATCGCAGCCTCATCACTAACAAAAAATGTAGTTGTATTGAAAGCGGAACTGTAATCAATACCATCTCCTCCAAAATCTTTCAATGACACCTGCAATATATTACAATATTTCAAACATGTTAAATTATAATCTATATAACATAATAATTTATAACTCCTAACACGATAATATCTAACGTTCAATTACTCCTAATGCGACTCGCGAGTTTAAAAGAGCCAAAACAGCCAGAATTCGCGACTCGCGAGCCGAATGTCGCGAGTCGCGAGGGCATTCGCGACTCGCGAGCCGAAAGTCGCGAGTCGCGAGGACATTCGCGACTCGCGACATCATGTCGCGAGTCGCGAGTTCAGCCACGAGTACTCTCTTCCGCGAGATTCTGGCACTTATGCCTCTGTCCAACTCGCGAATCGACAGCGGAAATTCGCGAGTCGCGAGATAATGTCGCGACTCGCGACTCTCGCGAGTCGCGAGTTTGACAGAGCAAAAATATACAAAAATCGTGTTGCGCGACTTCATCTCGCGAGTCGCTAGAGAATCGCGACTCGCGATTTCATCTCGCGAGTCGCGAATACACTCGCGACTCCCGAATTAATCTCGCCATTCGCCAGATTTGGGTGTTTTCCTATGCTAAACTCGCGAGTCGTGAGTTTGACAGAGCCAAAACTGTCAGATTCGGTTTCTAACTCCTAAAGCGATAATATCTAACGTTCAATTTATAACATTATTATGTCGAACTCATAAAGTCCAATTTATAACATAATTATTTCAATTGTAAAACATAATAATTTCTATTTCCTAACGCGATAATATCTAACATTCAATTTATAGATACACAAATCTAATTAATTTCTAACTCCTAACAAGATAATATCTAACGTCCAATTTATAACATAATTATTTCGATTCAATAATATAATAATTTCTAATTCCTAAAGCGATAATATCTAACGTCCAATTTATAACATAATTATTTCGACTCGATAACATAATAATTTCTAATCCCTAAAGCAATAAAATCTAACGTCCAATTTACAACATAATTATTTCGACTCGATAACATAATAATTTTTAATCCCTAAAGCAATAATATCTAACACGTCCAATTTATAACATAATTATATCGAATTTATACCACAATAATAATTTCTATAACAAAATAAATTCTTATAATATTTATTTAAAAAAAAAATAGAGGTGTCCGGCCGGTCGGACCGGCTACGTCCGGCCGTCGCCGCCGGACACCACATGGGCCGTACGGCCGGTCTTACCGGACAGAGACCGGTTCGTACGACCATACAAACCGTGTGTGACCCTTCTTGTTCGGCCGACCCGGCCGGACGCCGTAAAGGCCGTCCGGTTCGATCGTCCAGACAGGCCCGGTTCCGTCCAGTTTCGTCGGCCGGACGGAAAAAAAAAGGTACCTCAGAGGAAGAGCTCATTTTGCTGTAGGGAAAAAATGAAAAGAGCGAAATCGTCCAAGGAGGGCGGTAATTAGTAATAGGGGGCAGTAATTAGTAACACCCTTCTAGTAAACATAAGACCAGGTTAGCTAAGGGCCTTTATACCGTCCTATCCTTCCAAGTAAACGAGGCCCGAGAGGATTCATAGGGGCAAGACTGTCTTTGAAACAAAAACCTCGGCTAGCGCCGGCTTGAGTTTGAAGCATTGGAGGGTCCGAATTCCCCCAAAGTCCCGAAACATAAGCAAAGAATTTATAACTCAGACTTGAGATTTTCTTTCTTATCCACCAACCCGCACCGCACCCCCACCCAACTGACTTTGAAGAACTGGTTGAGAATGGCCGCTACACCAAATCTGGAGGATGTGCCCTCGGTGGATCTCATGACGGAACTCCTCCGCCGTATGAAATGCGCCAACAAGCCCGACAAGCGCCTCATCCTCGTCGGTATGCTCTCTCTTTGTTTATGCCTCCGCTCTCTTCATTTTTGTTCCCGTATTTTCAGGGTTTAGGGTTTTAGGGTTGTGGTCTTTGTATGCTTGGATTGGGTCAAATTTTTAGATGATTGCTTTGCAGGTAATGTCCCAGTTTTCTTTGGGGAATGAGAGTTTGTCTGATTGAGTTTTGGCCAAATTTGCTGGTAGATGCTGATCATTATAGTTCATAGAGTTATATTTTTTAGTTTCATCTGTAATTCTTAATTTTGAGAAAGTTCGATTTTGTCAGGATGCGGTCTTATTTGAATTAGTAAAGATGAAAAATGTTTTTTCTTCATTGAAATTGACATGGCTTGTTTTTTAGGTGAAATATGCATTTTATGTTGCTCTAGACATTTTTTTCTTATGCTTATGCCATCTTTTGAAATTGGAAAGTAGGATACAATGAAGATGTTGTACTCTTTTAATAGTAGTTACCAGAAATAATTTGGAGAGTGCTTGAAATGCAGAATGGGTAACACGAGCATTTTAAAGTGAGATTTTTGATAGTTCGTACAAAAAGATGAAATATGTTTTTCTGCTTATGGTTATTTTCAGTTTAGCAAGCATTCAAGTAGCTAATGTAAGGTCAGATCGGGTAGTTGATTTTTTGTCCGTCCTATGATGAGGAGGATTATGTTCTTCTTGGGTTGGAAGTTGTGTTCATTTGACAAGGATTTATTGCATCTGTAATTCTGTAATTGAAGAGAAAAATTTGATTTTTTCATTAGACTGGTTTTTAGGTTGTGCCTTCCATATGGTTTTTCAGGTCCGCCGGGGTCTGGAAAGGGTACCCAGTCACCGATAATTAAGGATGAATATTGTTTATGCCATCTGGCCACTGGTGATATGCTTAGAGCTGCTGTTTCTGCCAAGACACCGCTCGGCGTTAAAGCTAAAGAGGCCATGGAAAAGGTAGATCTATATATAAATGCCGTTATTTATTGTAATACATCTTGAAATGACATATATTATTCTAACCAAAGTTGTCTTGTTATTTTCCAGGGAGAACTTGTTTCTGATGATTTGGTGGTTGGGATTATAGATGATGCCTTGAAAAAACCCTCTTGTCAGAAAGGGTTTATTCTTGATGGATTTCCAAGAACAGTTGTCCAAGCGCAGAAGGTAAAATATTTACATATCACATTTGCCGTTAGTTTATGATAACTATTGTCTGATTGCATATCTGTTTCTTGTATTCAGCTTGATGAGATGCTTGAAAAACGTGGGGTCAAGGTTGACAAAGTGCTTAACTTTGCAATTGATGATGTTATTTTGGAGGAGAGAATCACCGGTCGCTGGATCCATCCATCAAGTGGTCGTACATATCATACAAAATTTGCACCACCAAAATTGCCTGGTGTTGATGATGTAATTAGCAACTCTTCTTTTTTTTTTTTTTTCCGTTATGGCAATTGATAATATTTATAGTTTTAGTTTCTCTTTCTTGCTATAGAAGCGATGTCTTATGTAAACCCATTTCACATTATGGAGTATTTTGGTTATGTGCTTTGTCATCGCCTGTTTCGTATATAACTGGAGTCTTTGACGGCTGACTTTTTTTTTTCTTTTATATCTACTATTTTGTTAGTTGTTGCTTTGCCGAATCTAATTTTTATCTTTTGAAGGTAACTGGAGAACCTTTAATTCAGCGCAAGGATGATACAGCTGCTGTTCTGAAGTCAAGGCTTGAAGCTTTTCACAAGCAGACTGAACCAGTATGCTTCTTTGTTGTTATAGATTTGCATTTTTGTGTGCACATTTACCTTGCATCTGACTCCACTTCCCTGTTAGTTTAGTATTGGGAATCGGTAAAGTCAGTGAAAGAGAAACTTGCGTTCAATATTTACAAGTTGCAGCAATTTTATCAATCAACTTACTCTTTATATGCTTGGAAATGTGCAATGATAAAAAAAAATATTGTATTTCATATATGCTATTTTACCCCGTTTTGAGCTATACGCTAAAGATTGATGAGATATTTTGCATGCTTTATATTTTTTATGAAGAATTCAGAAAAATATGGGTGAAAAGGAAAAATTACATGCGATTTTTAATTTTTAACTCAGTTTTTAGTGTCACATCTTTGTGAAGTATAGCAATAGACGTCTCTCCCCACTTTATTCTCTTCCTCATTCTTGTTTATCCTGAAGGAGCATTGTTTCCCATTAATTTATTTGATGATAATTTTTTGTTTATGTTTCATCGATGTAGTAACTTGCACCTTACTGCTACATACTTTTCTGTGGACCCTAAAGACGCGATTTATCCTATTTAACTGAGTAGCTTACAAAATGCCATCACCAATGTTCTTTACAATCTATAACTTCCCTAATTGAATATATATATTATTGAGTTGAGCCGAATGGACAAGAAAATGATGCTGCAGACCGTGTTATTTGTTTTATTTTATTTATTTTTTTTTATTTTTTATTTTTTTTTCCAGAAGACCGTGTTATTTGTAGTTAAACCATATTTGGATACCAATAACTCATATGGTGTATTATTGCCAGCCACTAGTGTCCCCAATTTTTAGAAACTGCAGTTTTTAAGGAAATGGTCAAATCTGTTTTTGAACTGTGTATAGTTTGAGGTCGTTGAGGCTTTGGCATGCTGAAACAACTTTCCTATTATTTGACCATATAGCAATAGATGATAGATGATATTACATCAGGACATCATCCTCAAATTTCTTATCTGATGTTGTCAAATGTGTCGGAACTTGATCAGTATTTGCTCAGATTTTGTAAGACAATTGATTGGCCACTTCATCATGGTCGCCAGTCACTTCCTATGCAAATAAAATTCTTTGTGTAATTCTATGTTGAAATATGGATTTTTCAGGTAATCGACTACTACAGCAAGAAGGGTATTGTTGCCAACCTGCCAGCAGAAAAGCCTCCGCAAGAAGTGACATCGGAGGTTAAGAAGGTACTTTCCTGATGAGGATGCTGACAGCTTTTTTGCCCACTACAGAGAAATAAACATTTCAGTTCTCGGCTTTTGGTTATCGTTTCCGATACATGTTTTGGATTCTCATGAGAGGCTATTATGTCGAGACCTTGTTTTGCTGAGTCGGTGTTAGCCATTTGATTTGTTTGAACGGGCTACAGAATAATTATATCGACTTTTTGCAGGAGCTCTGCTTATTGCATTTTCTCTATGGATCATGTTACAACTTAAAGGATGGCAAAATAACACCGTGTCACGATCTTATTCTTTTACACATCACGTCACTTTTAAAATCAACAACTATTATAAATCCACATCACTTTTGGTCATCCATTAGGGCTTGTTTGGTTGATGGCTTTTTCCGATAATAGCATGTTGGACAATTAGACTATTTGACTTTTCCAATACAGCAAAAGAATAAAATAAAATAAAATAAAATAAAAAATACACCTACATGAAGCTTAAAATACAGCTAGCTTAGGCTCCCACATTCCTCTCAATTACATTGACCCAACGAACGAAGCGAAGCGCAGTGAAGGATAAAGTATTGGCGAAGTAAAGTTCAGTCACAGAAGTTAACTAATTAACTAAAGCGCTAAGGTCCGGCGCACCTGTATGAAAGTCAGTAGCATCCCGTTAAGGACCAGTATCCAATAATGTGGAAGTCTAAGGGGGTTCCTATTCCACTACTTCTTTAGATCAGCTCTTGAGATAAACAAACCAAGAAGTAATCCAAGAAAGAATAGCCAAAGAGCTTCAAGTTAGCCTTTTTTTTGCTAAATTAATTTAGTACCCGTGCGCTGCACAGTGGGGTATTTCCTCAAACTCTTTTTTCTAAACTTAATTTTAAACATTTTTCCTTAAACATTAATAATTGATTATAATAGAAAAAAAAAAGAAAAGAAAGACAAAGAAAAATTATATATTATTAAACACTTCTCTATACACAACATTCTTGGTTTGATTTTCTTTCAAACCTTCTTCTCCACAATTAAAATTTTCAGGCCTTTTTTGTTAGTAACACGGGAGATCGCAACATATAACTGGTCATGACTAAAAATTGACTTCTTCAATAATAAGCCAACATGCGATAATGATTGACCTTGGCGCTGGCTTATAGTCATTGCGTAAGTAACCATAATGAGGAACTGCCTTCTTTGGAATTTGGATGACGCTCTAACATCAGAAAGAGTTATGGTCATCCGAGGCATAAAAACTGTATCGCCTGCATGATCGCCAGTAAGAATTTTACACTCGAGAACATGATTGGAGAGTTTGGTCACAACCAATCGTGTACCATTACAGAGTCCTTGAGTGATCCATGTTCCGCAACAACATCAATGGAGTTCCTACCTTTAAATTTAGTTCATGATTCGGTGTTCCAGAACACTTGATAGTATTCAAGAACTCGGGAGTATAAAGTTCTGCCAGAAAGTCGGTATTAGAGTCGGATTTACACGTACTGTCAGAGCTTAAATGCGTGCGTCCTTCAGTCAAATTCAACGATGACATGTATGCATTAATAGATTCTACGATCTCCAGTGTCGGCGCAAGTACAACCCTGTCTTTCAAGTAACTTGGATCATCGGTTGCATTCTTGAACATCGGATACATGCTTTCAACAATTTTCACAATTGGATCATCGGATGGCTTTAGTAATAGATCATCAGGTATGTCTATCGGAGCATAACCATCATTTGAATCCCCCCCAATGTTCCATCTCCGATGCTCGCAATCCAATAGCAAAAGTGGCTACCTCATCACGTTCATTCGATTCGCCAAGGCCTTGAAGACGCATGTTCTTTGTAAGCCTAAGCACAGTACAGTCTCCCCAAATGCTAGAAGAATTAATTGCAGCATTAACAATCTCTTGACTACTCTTCTTTGGGACTACCAGAAGGATTTGTCGAAAGTCTCCGCCAAACACAACAGTCTTGCCTCCGAACGGTTCATGATGATTTGTCGGGTCGAGTGCTCCCATTATTGCCTTAAAAGATGCTTGAACAACTTCACAACAATGCTTATGCATCATTGGGGCCTCTTCCCATACGATCAATGAAGAGCGAATAATCAATTCTGCAAGGGGTATGCCACACGACGAATTTTCATGCACAGAAAGAGGTATGCAAAATCGAGAATGTACAGTTCTTCAGCCCGAAAACATGAGGGATGCTATTCCACTGGCTGCAACACAAAGCACAATTCGGCCGTGCGATGTTGGCCCAACAGCTAATGTCCTCCACAAGTATGTTTTACCAGTTACACCATACCCATAAACAAAAAGCACGTCGCCCCTACCGGAATCAACATATGTCATTATTTTGGAATAAATCCCCTTATGTTGATCGGTCATATGTTTCAGAAGTGCATCATGCTCAATAGCTAGAGCCTTACGGTCATAGTTAAGTTCATTCAAAACCAGACAGTTAGCCCTTAAATTAATACTACCCATATCTGGAAAAGACATAGTAGAATAGTCGCGAAGACTGGTGCCACGATGTCTCAATAATGTCTCAATCTCTACGAGAACTAAATGTTTTGTATCTGCATCACTCAGCTTCAAACCTGAAAAGCATGATAAATGAACTATAACATTTCGATTTTTACATGGAATACAAATCTTTAATAATTTTATAACATAATATCAATTATAATACTTGATAAATGCATAATATAGAACCTAATAAATCCCATACCATCATTACCAAATAGACGTCGGTGCTTGTATAGAATGTCGTCAGATAGAAATTGCAAACACCGCTCCCAAACTTCATCGGGTTTTTGCCTAAGGATCCAGATACCAATAAATATGCGAACATATGCCTAAGAGATTCAGTAAATGCCCATTGACTTGCTTCGGTAATTCCATCAATATACTCTCGATCATCACCCAACAAACCTCGTGCATAGCAAGCATCGCGATAGGACATGTACTGAACATCGCCTGCCTACATATAATCCTCGTGGCAAGTGCTCCACGAACAACATTGACCAAACACCTCAAATAATAATTATCCCCACCATTAGGAGGAACATAGCTCAAATGACCTATACAACATGGCCTTATTCGAGGAGTCCAGACTCTATATTTTTTGTTCCAAACAAATTTTGTCGGTGCCTCAACATACGTCAATTCCCTCGCCTCGAGATACATCTTGTTCGCTTCCATCCATACCAAAAGTTGGCTCTCATTGACGGTGGGATTATTGATAACTTCATTGATACGATCATCATCCTAAAAAACAATATTATGTTCACCTTTCAAATGGAAACTCAGACATTACACAGACGGATTTTTGTACTGCAGTTCAAAACCCAATAGCCTCCACGCCGCCTTGCAAGAAGACACATACCCACAGTCATAGAACATGTTGATCTTGTCAACGGGTTTTTTTTTTTGTCTCTCCGTACCCTGTCGTCTGATAGAAGACAATGTTGGCAAATGAGTTGGGATCAAGTTTAATATCGAAAAGACAATATCAAGTGGGATTTCAAATCCTATGAAAAATTATTACTCTATAATATGGGATTATTTCATTAATTATAAAAATTAGTATTAGTATATTAATTATTAGGAATAAATTTGTAATCGAACTCAAAACTTCAAGTAAAATGTATCTTTATTTTGCCGGCTTATTTCATTAATAAAATAATTTATGTGCCCAATAGCTATTAAATTACTGACAAATATTATGACTAACACAGGGAATATTAGTTCACAAAATATAAATCAGTCGATTGTGGAAACAGACTATGGTTAGCAATTTGAATGTTTGAACAATATTTAAGGAATATGAATATAATCCTAAAGATTTATTTATTTCATACTAAAATGAACTGGAACAGCCAAATCCTAATCCTAATAACATAATAAAGTTTTAAAAAACGACTCAACGTGCTAATATATTGTTAAAATAAAGTTCTAAAAAATGTTTTAAGGTACAAACTCGACCATGCATCGCACATGATGCTTATTAGTGATGATAAAAAAAATCTGAAATGAAAAACAAAAAATAAAAAGAAAAAGAAAATGAAGTTAAGGAATATGAGATTGTATCATAAGATACAACTTCAAATAATTATGTTTGAATGTGATCATGTAATAATGTTCAAGGTGAATCTAGGAAAAATGTTAATTAAGAGATAAACTAATTCGATTAGATAATAGTTAAACATTGGCAATCACATAATTTGTTTAATACTTATCAACCATCTTTGCTTGTATTTGTCATAGTTTATCGAATAACTTGTTTCACACTTTTTGGAAAAAAAAAACTTGTTTCACACTTTATCAATTATCTTATCATGTTTATCACATAGTTTATAACATAAATATTTAGTAGTTTATTAACTATCTTCTTCCTTCTATCGTATATTAGTATCGCCTATTTTTTCGCACTTTATTGATTATTATCGCATGTGTTTCGTATAGTTTATCGCATAATTATTTCGCAATTTTACTTTATCAATCACTAGTGCGTATCCCGTGCGATGCACGAATAAACAATATGACTTTCATAGAATGTAAAACTGTATTATCACACGTGCATGATAAATCTACATCTCAACTTCATACTTTGTGTTTTTTAATAGAATAGCATCCTTCATTTTAAGGATCATATGTATTTCATATGTCCATATCTACATATCGACAATTTAAATTTTGAGTTTGAAGATAACCTGAATTTGCGATTGGAAAATATCGTTTAATAATTAAATCAACCCGAATCTATCTAAATCTTGTATACATCACGTCTTACAATTAAAGCAATGTAAACATGGAGATTAAGATATTCTGAATCTCTAATTTAAACAAAGACCGTAAAAATTTGATTTGGTATTTTAATATAAAAAAAATCATTAATGTAGGGGATGATATGTGATAAATCTATCTAAATATTGGATACATCACGTTTTACAATTAAAGCAATTTTAATATAGAGATTATTCTTATTTCGAATCTCTGATTTAAACAATGACCATAAAATTTTTTATTGTTTCAAAATTAGAGTTGTGTATTATTTTTCATTATAAATAATTGTCAAACAAAATAATTGAATCAGCCGCAACTTTATTTTTTAATTAAAACTGTTCAATTTGATTGTTTAATAAAATGTTTTCAAAAGAAATAAATAAATGATTTTTTAAAAAATATTTTTACCCTTAAATCAGCCGTAATTTGTTTTGTTAAATAAAACCTGCTAATCAAAACATATGTATTAGGCTATTAGCCGATTATATTGAAAAATTTTTTCGATATTTTTAAAATAGAAAAGTATATTTTTATGGTTAGAAAAAATAGCACGTAATTTTTTTATTATTAAATAAGTTGTAACTTTTTTATTATAAAAAAGATGCCAAAAACAATTGTATTAGGCGAATATTTGATTTTAAATTTAGAGAATATAATTGCCCGATGTTTAATTGAATTAGCAGTCGTGACGTACATTTATATTCAAATTTAAAATAGCTTTTTGTAACCAATAACCAAATTTAATTGATGCAATCCGTGCATTATCAGTTTTTGATATCCACGTCATGTCAAACCATCACAAATATTCAATAGACTAAATTTAAATAGCAACCCAACTTTTTTGAAAATAAAAAGTAACAAACTAAGGGCTTAAGCCAGTTTTGAAAATTCTTACTACATAGATTCTCTCTAATGGGAGCTTCTATTCTCTCCAATGGGAGTTCTATTCTCTCTAATGGGAGTTCATCAAATTCATTCCTTCCTATGGAAGTTTTACCTACAAAGTAAGTAGCCGGTAAGTTTAATTCCTTTTCTTGTCTCAGTTAATGCGTGGCTTAGGGTTTTGGTCCCTTTTCATTTTATCCCGTTAGGGTTTCTCTCCTCTTCCCCATTCCCCCTCCCCGTTCTCTTGTCCTTTTTTCTCAGTTTCTTGCAGGGATCTCAAGCTGTCTAAAAACTCTCTCTCACGGTCATGGACAACATCGAACATCAGCTGCGAGCATTTTCCCTCTCCGCCAAAGAAGCGGGCATAACCCCGCTCAAAGTGGAAGATGTCAGATTCAGTGAAGATGAATGCAATAGGAGCTTATTCGGGAAAATTATAGGGGATAGAAAAGCTGGATTATTTGGTCTGAAGCGAGCGCTGCACCGTATTTGGAATCTCCGGGGATTCCTGGAAGTTCGTGAATTAAGCCATAACTTTTTTCAGTTCCTCTTCGATGACCTTGTGGAAAAAACTAGAGTGGCTGTAGGGAAAAATTGGTCCTTTGAAAACCAATACCTAATTCTCAGAGATTGGGTGGAGGACATTAACGGAGACCATGAGTGTTTTAAGGAAATGGACATCTGGGTCCACGTTGAAGATGTGCCATTACACTGGATGTGTGTGGAAGTTGGGCTCAAAATTGGGCAGACATTCAAAAAAGTCAAGGATGTGGTTCTTAGCAATGCAGCCACTGCTTCAGGGAGATGTATTCGATTGCTAGTGACCATTAGCTTAGAGGAGCCTATCCTCAGATGCTCTCACATTCAGTTGAAAGGCAAGACTCAACGGGTTCGTTTCAAGTATGAAAAACTCATTAACTTATGCTATTACTGTGGGTTCATTGGGCACTCGGATAGAGCTTGCCCCAACAGAGCAAAGGATATTGCAGATGGCCATCTTCTTGAGGGTCAGTTCGGTGATTGGCTCAAGGTACCAGAAAATACCATCTTCAGGAGCAAGGCAGCCCCATCCCCTTCATCCCCAGGTACCCCTACCTCACCCTCCCCTACCACCAATAACAACTCAACCTCCCATTTCCAGCACTCTGGAAGTGGTTCCAAAGTCTCTACTAGTGCCATTCCTGCTCAACCAACTCTCACTCAACCAGGTTTTTCAGACTTTCCAGATACATCCACCCCTCCTCCACATATCCTTGCTCACAAGCATCCTAAACTCCCTATTTTTACTACTGTACCCCCTGCACACTTGATGGCAAACCCAAATCCTGAGCCTATCCTATTCATCACTAACCAAGACATGGACTTCCAGTTAGCTGGATTGCCAGTTTCTCCTGAGCCCCAACCTCTTAGCATCTTGAGGGAGAAGGAGAATCCTAGTACGCCTATAGCTGAGCCAGCTGCTGGTAAGCAAAGAAAGAAGTGGACCAGGAAGCCTAAAGAAGTGAAAGCTATAGAAGTGGGAAACCCTTCCCAGGCAGTAGCTAAGCGAGCCCAGAGCACCAAGCGGGGTAGACTGCAATCCAATTCCAAAACCAACTCTCCCTCTGAAGTCCCTCAAGAAGACAATATTAATTCAAAAAAGCAGAAGCAAATGGAAGCATCCTCTAAGAAAAATAATGAGAAGGTGGAGGCAGCCAGCCTTGAGTGGCTCCCAACCCCCAAATGAAGTCGATGGTGTGGAACTGTAGAGGTCTGGGAGGACCCTCTACAATTCCCCAGCTCAAGGAGGCTTTAAAACTCCANCTCCCCTGGTTTTCTTTTGTGAGTGAGACAAGGCAAACCAGTAAGTTTGTTCACACAGTTTGCCGAAAGTTGGGTTATGAGGATCGGAATTTGGCAGTGGATCCGGTGGAAAAGAGTGGTGGACTTCTGCTATTGTGGAGCAGAGATATTACCATCATCCAGAGTGTGACTCAGAAGTTCTGCATTGAAGTCGAATACAAGCATAGCAGCCAGCAAAGCAGTGAATGGGTAGTCTTTGTATACCTCAGTACTGACTTTAAAGAAAGGGAGAAGCAATGGTTATATCTGGAGCAAGAAAAGGATCTCTGGGGTGACAATTGGCTAATTGGAGGAGATTGGAACGATATATGCCATCATCATGAGAAGCAAGGAGGAAGGAGAAGACCTGATAGCTCTTTCTGGAGTTTTCAGAATTTCATAGCTAACATGGGTATGCAGGAGATTGGATTGATGGGACATCAATTCACCTGGTGGAATTGCAGAACTGGTGATGAGTATGTGGAAGAAAAATTGGATAAATTCTTTGCATCATTTAGCTGGACAAATGCTCACCCCAGCTCTTCAGCCTCTAATGTCTACATGAGCTCCTCAGACCACAGTCTGATTATTCTATCCTCAGGAGACTGTGCAGCCAGCAGGAAAAGGAGGTTTGTTTTTGATAAAAGATGGTTGCTCAGAGATGGAGTGAGTGATGTCATCAAGGAAGCCTGGAGCTGCTTTCAGAATGGTCACCCAATGACCCAATTCCAGGCCAAGATAGCTGCAACAAGAGTAGCCCTTCTTAAGTGGAGTGCCAAGTTTAAATCTGAAAATGAAAAGGATCTTAAGGAAGCTGCAAACAAAATGGAAGAATTGAGAAGTTTGGGGAATGATAGAGATTGGAACCAGTGGAACTCTCTCAAGGCAGGCATTGACAAACTCAACAAACATGAGGAAGCCTACTGGAGCCAGAAATCAAGACTGCAATGGCTCAAAGAAGGGGACAAAAACACCCACTTTTTCGATGCTTACACATCCCAGAGAAGGAAAGCCAATGCAATCACAAGATTGATTAATGGGAGTAATATGGTATGTAGCTCTCAAGAAGACATGGAAAAGTGCATCACTGACTTCTACAAGCAGCTTTTTACCTCCAACTAGCCTGACATTGATGATCAGCTTCTCCAATGCATTAAGCCAGTCATCACTCCTGCAATGAACAACATGTTGGTGTTATATACTTAAGCTTTGCTTTATTGGATATTACACTTGTTATTCCT
>CACSLK010027813.1:5486934-5507476 GCA_902706635.1 Striga hermonthica | reverse complement strand
AGGAATAACAAGTGTAATATGCACTAAAGCAAAGCTTAAGTATATAACACCAACACCAAGGAGTTCTTCTATTTCTTGTGCTCCACTGATACAAGATCTAGAAAGCTGTTTGAGAATACAGTAGAAGATCTTAAGGTATATAGAGATTCCAATCATACATCCAAACCGGAGACCAAAACCAGCAAGTGACCATACCACGACGACCAGGACGACGAGACGAAGAGATCGCCGTCGAGATCGCCGCCGTCCGCCACCGCACGCGCCGTCACGCGCCGCCTGAAGGGAGCAGCTGCCGGAGCTTACTCGCGCGCGTGAGAGTGCGTGAATCGTCAGTTTTCCAATCGGTCAACGCCGTTGACTTCGCCGTGATGTCAGCTTTCTGGATTGGTCAAGTTTGTTCGATTCCGAGAAGATTTGATTTGCGGTCAACTGTTCGGGCCAACCAGATCTACATAAATTTTAAGCAGTAAGTTTTCTACATCAAACCTTTAGATCCGCTGCGCATAGGTTTATGTTGAATGTTTGTCCGTGATTTGTGCATATCGAGATCCTCATATGTCCCAACACAACAGACTTCTCCCATCTGTGACAGAAGAAGAAGTGAAGAGAGTTTTAGACGGCATGAATCCTAACAAAGCACCAGGGCATGACGGTATGACCCCTCTTTTCTTTCAAAAAAACTGGAGCACTATTAAAGACAGTCTGTGTGATGCTATTTATGCTTTTTTCAACTCTGGGTTCATGGCTAAATCTTGGAACCACACTGTTTTAACCCTTATCCCTAAATCTCTTAATCCTTCAAGAGTTGAGCACTACAGACCTATTAGCTTGTGTTGTGTTGCCTTCAAAATTATTTCTAAAATCTTAGCCTCTAGACTTAAGAGTTGTCTTCCCACTTGTATCAGTGCAAACCAAGCTGCCTTTATTCAGGATAGACAACTCCTAGACAATGTTATCATAGCCCAAGAAGCCATGCATTATCTGAATAGGCATAGAACTGGTTCTAAATGTTATATGGCTTTAAAGCTGGATATGGAAAAAGCTTTTGATAGAATAGAATGGCCTTGTCTTAAAGCTATTTTGCTTAGAATGGGGTTTCATTCTTTGTTTGTTAAATGGATTATGAGCTGTGTATCTTCTTCTAGTTTCTCCTTTAACTTGAATGGTAAAAAATGTGGCTTTGTTTCTCCATCGAGGGGCATTAGACAGGGTGACCCACTGTCACCCTATCTTTTCATCATTGTCTCTGAGCTTCTCTCTTCTCTGTTAAACTATTCTGCTCAGCAAGGTTCATTAACTGGTCTCAAGCTCTCCAAAAATGGACCTGAACTTTCCCACCTTTTTTGCGCTGATGACACTTTGCTTTTTTGTAAAGCTTCTCCTGAGCAAGCTAATGAGATTCTCAGAATTTTGCACTGCTACTACCTTAACTCAGGCCAGAAAATCAACTTGTCTAAATTCTCGATCTTTTTCAGTAAAAACACCCCCTCTTCAGTCCAAAATGATATCTGTAGTCTTTTGCAAGGCATCCAAATCCAATTCTCCACTAAATACCTAGGGCTCCCCCTAGGCATTGGCCTGTCTAAAAAGCAAGCTTTCTCTTTTGTTCTTAGCAATGTCAGAGACAGAATTAAAAATTGGAAAAACAAATTTCTCTCATCTGCCGGGAAAGAAGTTTTGATTAAATCTGTGCTTTCTGCACTTCCAACCTTTGTCATGTCTTGCTTTCTCATGCCCACCAGCATCTGTTCTGAGATTGCAAAGCTTTTTGTTGAATTCTGGTGGTCCAAGAGTGATCAATCTAAGGGTCTCCATTGGAAAAAACGGCAATTGTTAACCACCCCTACTGATAAGGGAGGTTTGGGCTTTTCTGATATTAAGCTTTTCAATGAATCTTTAATCCTGAAGCAACTCTGGAGGATCCACTCCAAGCCCCAGTTACTTGTTAGTCAAATGCTCAAAGATAAATATTTTCCTAACTGCTCCCTCTTTAATTCCAAACCTCCACAAAGCAGCTCTTGGTTGTGGAGGAGCTGGATGAGCTTAAGTGCTGTTTTTGAGCAGGGGCTTTTTATGACTGTCAGAGATGGTAGAGATACAAAAATTTGGGATCATCCATGGGTCCCATCTCTCCTCAATCACAAACCTTGCAGGAATCCTTCTGCAAGCAATCCTCCAACATGGGTCTGGGAACTTTTGTTGCCTGACAGAGATGCTTGGAATGTTGAGCTCCTTAATCAGATTTTTTCTCCTGCAGACTGTGAAGCCATTCAAAGTATCAGCACCATTGACAAATCTCAAAGAGACACTCCCACCTGGATTTTCCACAAAAAGGGCAGATTTACAGTTGCATCTACCTATGAGAACTTGATATGTAGCAAGATTCTGAAGCTGGATATCCCTGAATCCAGCAACCAAAGAACAGAGTTTCTCAAAGCAAGAGGTTTCTGCTGGAAGCTTAGAATCAAGATGAAAATTAAGCACTTCATCTGGAACTGGAAGTGCTATTCAGGTATTCTCCCATCACTTTCAAACCTGTGTAAGAGAGGTGTCAAGGTGGACATCATTTGCAAAGTCTGTGGAGAATCTGTGGAAACTGCAGAGCACATTTTGTTCAACTGTCCTAGAGCTAAACTAGTTTGGAGATTGGCCCCTGTAACTTGGACATCACTGCAGCAAGAAGTTTGTAGCTTTAAAAGCTGGTGGTTAGAAATCTGTATGCTGCACAGAGAGAAAGAGGCTGAGGATAGAATACAATTAACCACCTATATCCTATGGTGGTTATGGAAATCAAGGAACCTCTGGGTCTTCAAAAACCAAAAGCAGCCAGAGAGATTAGTGGTGGAAGGTGCTTGCTCTGAATGGAAGGAATTCTCTGACTTGCCTTAGTGGTCTCAGCTCTGTTTCTTTTTTTCTGTGTTGATTTTGTCTTTTTGCTTGTTCCCTAGCTAGGCAGTATTGCAGTGGCTTGGTTATTCTTTTGACATATGGTTAGTCTCAGGGCCTCAGTATTCTATACTGCCCAATAGATGATCCATATTGTCCCTTTATCCTTTCTAGGCCATCCTGTATGGTTCTCCAGTTGCTTTGTGTTAGAGTTGTTTTTAGTTTTCAGTTTTGTGTAGTAGCTTGGCCAGGCTTGTTGGCTCTGTTTGCTGAACTTTGTTCTCTTTTTTAGTTTATATATCATTTCTTTGTTTTGAAAAAAAAAAAGTAACAAACTCCTCATTTTAAGGACAACATTTAAAAAAATATTAAAAAGCTACTATAAATGACATGTAATTAATGATGACCAATTTTGATCAAGATTGACTTTACAATTCTTGATAAATGATAATTCTTTTTATATAGATGTAGATTATTCTTTTGTCTCATTGTTTATCACACAATTTAATTTAACAAGTTAATATTTCATTTGGCCGTGTAAAAAACTTCCCGTCTCTTAATTTCTTTCGCAGTGGAGATGAAATGCCAAAGTAGCTATTTCATTAGCTATCCGGGTAGCTTACGTCTTCTATTTCATTAACAACCAACGCCGCCGCTTCTCATCAAATCTATCCTCCGTCAGCAATGGCAGCTTCTGCTCCCTCCCCAACCTCCTCCTCATTCTCAAAGAGCCCTTTTTTCTTCAATTCGCCGAAGCTTCTTTCCGGATTTGCCCTCCCATTCCCCCGAAACGCCCAAAGGCCCACCGCTTCTTCCGCCTTGCACCGCCGCCCGGCGTTCCAAATCTCGAACGTTCTCACTTCTCCCGACAAAAGGCTTCTCCATGAGGAGACTTATGCTTCCCGTTTCGCCCCCGATGAGCCTCGCAAGGGCAGCGACGTCCTGGTGGAAGCGCTCGAGCGGGAGGGGGTCACCGACGTCTTCGCGTACCCCGGAGGCGCGTCCATGGAGATCCACCAAGCCCTCACGCGCTCCAACGTCATCCGAAACGTTCTCCCCCGCCACGAGCAAGGCGGCGTCTTTGCAGCCGAGGGCTACGCGCGAGCTTCTGGTCTCCCGGGCGTCTGCATCGCCACGTCGGGCCCTGGGGCCACAAATCTGGTGTCCGGGCTCGCAGATGCCCTCTTGGACAGCGTGCCCCTTGTTGCCATTACCGGTCAAGTTCCCCGCCGCATGATCGGCACTGATGCTTTCCAGGAAACCCCCATTGTCGAGGTAACCCGGTCAATCACCAAGCATAACTATCTCGTTCTAGATGTTGAGGATATTCCTAGGGTTGTGAAAGAGGCTTTCTTTATTGCACGGTCAGGCAGGCCAGGCCCTGTTCTGATTGATATCCCAAAAGATATCCAACAGCAGATGGTGGTCCCTAATTGGGATCAGCCCATGCGTTTGGCTGGATACCTGTCTAGGCTGCCTAAGCCTCCGAACGGGATGTTGTTAGAGCAAATAGTTAGGTTGATATCAGAGTCAAAAAGACCGGTTCTTTATGTTGGCGGGGGGTGTTTGAACTCAAGTGAGGCGTTGAGGCGGTTTGTGGAGCTCACGGGTATACCTGTTGCTAGCACGCTGATGGGTCTCGGTTCTTATCCAGGCTCAGATGACGAGATCTCGTTGCATATGTTGGGTATGCATGGGACAGTGTATGCTAACTATGCTGTGGACAAGAGTGATTTGTTGCTGGCTTTTGGAGTCAGGTTTGATGATCGTGTAACGGGCAAGCTGGAAGCATTTGCCAGCCGAGCGAAGATTGTCCATATCGATATCGACTCTGCCGAGATAGGAAAGAACAAGCAGCCACACGTTTCCATTTGCGCTGATATTAAATTGGCTCTCGAGGGTTTGAATTCAATACTGGAAGGAAAAGCGTGCAATCTCAACTTCTCAGCATGGAGAGAAGAGCTTAAAGAGCAGAAGAGGAAGTTTCCTTTAAGTTTCAAGACTTTTGAGGATGCAATTCCTCCCCAGTACGCAATTCAGGTTCTTGACGAGCTGACGGGTGGTAATGCAATCATTAGCACTGGTGTGGGGCAACACCAGATGTGGGCCGCACAGTTTTACAAGTACAATATGCCACGTCAGTGGTTGACGTCGAGCGGTTTAGGGGCCATGGGTTTCGGACTGCCTGCTGCAATTGGAGCAGCCGTAGCAAGACCAGATGCTGTTGTGGTGGACATTGATGGTGATGGGAGTTTCATTATGAATGTGCAGGAGCTGGCCACAATCCGTGTGGAGAACCTTCCTGTCAAGATTATGTTGTTGAACAACCAGCATCTGGGCATGGTGGTCCAATGGGAAGACCGGTTTTACAAGTCTAACCGGGCGCATACTTATCTGGGTAATCCGTCTAAAGACTCGGAAATTTTCCCTGACATGTTGAAGTTTGCTGAGGCTTGCGATATTCCTGCTGCTCGTGTGACAAAGAAGGGTGATTTGATGGCAGCAATTCGGCAGATGTTGGATACTCCTGGGCCGTATCTGTTGGATGTTGTTGTACCACATCAAGAGCACGTGCTGCCCATGATACCCAGCGGTGGTGCTTTTAAAGATGTGATCACAGAGGGTGATGGAAGAACAAAGTACTGATTTGTGATGAGTGGTAGAGCTGGATCTTTGTGAAAAAATAACGTCTCAGCTGAATGAGGTTCAGGTTTATGAATTTCAGGCTTGTAACTTGGACGTGTTTGTATTTGGGCTTTTGGAAGCTTCAGTTGTGTTGTTATTTCTTTTTGTCGTGTATGTATTTTGGCTTTATGTTATTTCTTTTTGTAGTGTATGTCGTCTGGCTGAATCTTCTTTCTGTGGTGAATGCTATAAAATAGTGTTTGATGCTTATGATACTTGGTATGTGTTTTCATTGCTTAAATACTATGTTGTCACGATGCATCTCGAGTATATAGTGCATTGTGGACCAGAAACATTCATTCTTTGTACATAAGTGCACATCAGTAACAAAGTGTATTTCATATTCAGATATCCTCGTCATGGAAGCATAAATTTTAACTTCTTTTGCTTTTTAAGTCCCTTGTCACCAGTATGATATCCTCAGGTATCACCTTGCAATCTACGCAAGCGCGTCTATCATCCTTTCTTGCAAGGATAAAGTCGATCTGACTTGAGTGTCGTCCACTATGGAAGGTCACTAGGTGAGGTTCCCTCTTCCTAAAGAGGGTGTTTGCTATCAACAAGTCGTAGGCCATCGCAAAGTCCAATACACCCTCCTCCTCTTCGTTCCTACTACCATACCCAAACCCTCCGTGCACTCTATCAAAACCTACATTAGTCGCACCCACATGGTCGTTTACGTCTCCTTCTACGAAGAGTTTCTCGCTGGCAGACACCGTACAAACCAAGGTATCCAGATCCTCCCAAAATTGCCTCTTGGCGCTCTCACTAACGAGAAATTTTTTTCGTTGCTCTAGAAAGCCTTTGACAATAGGAAAAACGGAAGATATTAGATGGCGTTTTCGGCCACCGTACCATAGGTAGTGAAGGGCCCGAGTCACCGGGGACTTTGCACTATGCCTACGAGCTTCAGGAGCCCTGACAACATTTTTCCTTAGACAAGTGGTTGGTTAGCCAATTCCAATGCATAAGGGTGTCAGTGGTAATGGGTGGATTGTGTTTTGCTTACAACTAAAAGTCATCATTCAATGCAATTTTTTCCTTCTAAACACATGGTGAATCCTTAATTGAACAACATAATTGAGTTGGAAATTATTATCTTAATTTTAAACGACCAAAATGTATTGAAGACGCTTTGGAATATTGGGTAATTTTAGATTAATTAATCGTTGAGCTCTGCCCAAAGGAAGACGTGAAGGTACTCTACCTATGCAGGAGACAATGATGTCCCTTTAAGATGAGAAATTTTTGTGCTGGTATATTGACGAACGTAAAAAACTGTGAAAACGGATTTTTCATCAGTTTTGTTTTTTCTGTCATCTTAAGTTTCATGGTATGTTTGAATTTAACTCCTTTTTTTTTTTTTTCCAAAATGATAGAGATATTATATAACTAAAAACCGCACAAAGTGCGAAGAAAGAATAACCAAGAGCTAAAAGATAGAACCAAAGGCTGAAAGACTGGGGGAATAGATCCGAAGATCGCCTAGAGCTTAAATTAACAACGATAGAAGAACACACTCACGACAACACAAAACACACACAAAAAAAAAAAAACTACTAACTCCCAAATAAAGACAAAAACGATCTCAACAGGATAATATCCGCTCTCACTCGGGCACAAAACTGGGGCCAACAACCCAAACCAAAAAAAAAACCCTACCAAACAAAACAAACAGACAAATACACCTAAAAGAAAAACGAAACAAAAACAATTACAACAACAAAGAACCCTTCCTAAGCAAATCGACCGAACGAGACCGGTGACAATCGACCCTTAGGAAACATCCGCAACCGGAGAAACTGCCAAAACTGCAAAAAGGCCTATGTGGAGGGAAAACCCAGGCTCCAAACCCAACCTCATAGCAGACCCAAACTTCTTCCAGAAAGCCGAAAAAAAGATATATAAAGATAGACACAAAAGTAAGGAGATGTCAAATCCTCGACTTATATTGAAGAGCTTAGGCTTAGACTCGGATTGATAACACTGGTGGAATACTCACATTGATTGTGGTCGTCAGCCACTGTAACACCCCGCCTTGACTAGATTTGACTTTTTAAAATTAGAGTAAATTTTTCGCTTTTATTTTCGAAATGTCGTGTGAGCTTATTTTCGAAAATACTTATCTCCTGCGGGATGCTACTAAATCTTTCTTAACTTACTATCTCGGACATTTTAAAACATGCAACCAAATCGAGCCACTATTGCGATAATGAAATTATACATGCAGTCCGTCTGTTTCGCACAAACCACTTAGCGGAAGCATAAAGTATGGAATACAATCATACAACTTAATATATAAACTAGTTCATGAATAATGGGACATAAAATGGTGGGTAAAAATGTCCCCGGCTCATGACCACTACTTGCCACGCTGGCTCACTCGGTACGCTAGACTCCGTCACCTGAAATAAGAAAACCGTGGGAGTGTGAGCACATCTGCATGCTTGTGGGAAAAACTAGAACTGTAATAATCTTAACTGTAAACATAAATTTAAAAGCAACATACAAAAATATAAGTTGTACTGTACTGTAAACTTTTCTTTTCTTTCTTTATGGTGGTCAAAAGGCCCTCGGCCTTCGGCCGCTCGTGTGCACACCCCGATGAGATATTAAGGCCCTCGGCCTCCACCTGGGAGAAACTAACTGTCTCACACATACCTCTGCCATGATACAGATATTATATATATGATGTGGAATCTAGTATATGACCCGCACATCTATGTAAGACCAGTACTTAATAAAACAACCTTTATAATAACGTGTCATGAACATATACATATAAGAGCTTAAACTGTAAACTTTTCTTTTCTTGCTTTACTGTGGTCAAAAGACCCTCGGCCCTCGGCCGCTCGTGTGCACACCCCAATGGGATATTAAGGCCCTTGGCCTCCACAGGGTCCCAAGATGGGATATTAAGGCCCTCGGCCTCCACCTGGGAGAAACTAACTGAACCACAAACGGGATACTTTGACCATTCGGGTAAATATCTTACTCACGTACCTTATACAGGATAACTGAAATGCGCAATGTAACGCCCTCTAAAGGCTCCCACTTGGTATACTGTAAAAAATATCTGACTGACGCAAGTGCTGAAATGTTGGGGTAGCTGTCGGAGGCTCGACTCTCCTTAAGCTACCAAAATATTCAAGAAATATATCTACTCATATAATCTCTTAAATATTAAATCAAACATATCATATTTAAATAATACTAATTGAGGGATAATCACTCAAGTCTAAGCATGCTAACTTATTTTAACAAAATAAGCTAAAGGAACCCTCAAATCTCATGATTTTTATAAAATCATATTTAACTCTAAAAATGCTGAAACTTAGAAGTTATATACTACACATAGACATGCATCTCTAGTTAAAATTTCAGCTCATTATCATGTCATTAGCTTGGTCAACCAATTATATAAACTTTGCACTTAAACATGAATTTGACCCCTATTACTTCTCGGAATTTTATAAAATCCTACACTTAGCTTCTGAAGCTGAAAATTTGTGAAACCACTCATATCTCATACAAGAAATGCTCATTAAAATTTCACATCAAATACGCATGTATTGAGGGAGTTCTATGACCATAAAATTCAACATGACATGCATACGGTCTAAAATATATAACTCACTCATTTCTGAAGATAAAATCATGAAACTTGATATGCAAGCTCCTAAATCATATATAAATATGTCCATAAAATTCATAATTTTATCCTGAGTAGAACTCGAGTTATTCGCGTTTGAAGTCGCAGCTGAAATCTGCCATATAAAAATCAACTTGCATACTTATCTTCATTCTTGATTCTTGATCCTATTCTATAACTCGAGTTATACTAGTCTAAATCACTTGATTCTTGATCCTATGCGCTCCTATTTTACACAAGAAATATCCATAAAATTAGCACAATACCAGGTTTTTCATAGTATAGTCAAAACCACATGAAAACAGCACATAAGAAACACTCATGCTAGCTGGGACAACTTTAACTTCTTGCATGCTTATATACACTTAAAAGCTGAAAATATATAGGATAATTATACATCAATCAACTCCCCATCTCATCTATAATATTATTTTAAAATGATTTGAGCACACCATCCTCTTAATCTTCATAAAAAATGCAAGAGAAGTTTCTCTCGACTTTGTGCTTAATCTCTTCGACTCTTCTTGAACTTGAAGCCTCAAAACACTTCTATAGGGAGTATAGAATAAGGTAAAAGTGATATAATATAGTTGGTAGAAAGAGTTGATGGCTAGAACTTGAAATCACTATCAAACATGCACTCGGGATTTTGAACTTTCCTCTTGGCACTAGCTATTTGCTCTCGGTTTTTTTGGAGTAATGAAGGGACTTTGCTTGTATTTCACTAAGTGTAGAGAGGAGATTCAAAGGAGCTGAAATGGGATCTTAAGTAGGTCCTTTGGGCTGAGCTTCTTAAGCTAGAAGCGGGAAACATAGTGGGAGACAAAGTCTTGTGCATGTTAACTCCAAGGTGCTTGTGTGGGATTCTTGCATGATGGTGGGGCACTTTGAGCACTAGAATCTTATCATGTGCGTGTATGGAGGGCTGAAAAGAGTTGACATGGCATGGTCCATGTACTAGAGAAAGTGGGAAGCAAAGACTTACATGGTGAATATAATAATTCAACACCCATGTTAACTTGATTAAGCATAAACAATAGCTAATGAAGTCTTTGACATTGGTAATCCCTATTAGGCTGAAATTAGGCTTAACATGCTTCTATTATTCTCTAAATCACGCGCATGGACTAGAATTTAGAGATGAAATGACCAAGGGCTCGGTTCATGGCTCACTCCCGGGTGAGGGTGCACGTGCGGCTAGGGGCGTGCGTATACTTAGGCTCGGTTCTTATTATGATCATGCCATTCTTAATGCATTAAAACGAGCCCATGGTCATACTAATTCTAGGGTTCACGGCTCAAGGATTCGATGGCTCAGTGCATTGGCCCAGCGAACGCGCTGCTAGGATACGGCGCGAGATAGTCGATGATACGACACGAGCAAAATATCAAACTTATAAACTAAAAACATGAGCACATAATTCACCTATAAACACAAATATAACCACATAATTCATATAATAATTAACTTAAAAAATCAACTCAAAAATTTGAAAATTACCGATTTCACTTTAAAGTCGAGCAAGTGAAACCGTTCTTATATTATTTCTGATCGCGGCGTTACAACCTATCCTCCTTAAAAATATTTCTGTCCTCGGAAATACAATACTAGGGTATTAGGTAAGAACTCCTACTACAAACTAGACACAAAAGCATAAGATAAAAGTACACAAGATACAACAAATACAACTCAAAACTCGAAATCTGGATACCGAGCTCTGATCTTGGCCTTTCTCTCCCAAGTGGCTTCCGACTCGTCGTGGCGACTCCAGCAAACTTTGAAAAGCTCTATATCTCTGTTCCTCAGTCGACGGACCTTTCGATCCAGAACTGCTACCAGCAGCTCATCATACGTCAGGTTCTGCCCGACCTCTAGCTCGTCAAAGTTCACTACATGGCTCAGGTTGTACACATACTTTCTCAACATCGACACATGGAAGACGTTGTGTACACCCGAGAGATCTGGGGGTAACGCCAGACGGTAGGCTGTTACGTCAAATCGTTCGAGAATATCAAACGATCCTATGAATTGGGGCTGTAGCTTCCCCCTCTTCCCGAAGCGTACAACGCCTTTCATCGGCGTGACCTTCAGACAAACTTTGTCTCGCTCTTCAAACTCAAGCTCCCTTCTACGCTTGTTAGCGTAGGCCTTCTGTCGGCTTTGTGCCTCTTTCAGCTTCAGTCGGATCTCGGCTACCTTCTGCACCGTGTCCTCGATCAACTTGGGACCGAGAACATGTTTCTCGCCAACTTCATCCCAATAAAGGGGTGAGCGGCACTTGCGACCGCATAAGGCATCGAACGGTGCCATCTTGATCGACGAGTGATAGCTGTTTTTGTAGGCAAACTTTACAGTGGGTAACAACTCCTTCCACGAACCACCACGCTCTAGAACACAAGCTCGAAGCATGTCCTCAAGCGTCTGAATGGTTCGTTTCGACTGACCGTCGGTCTGTGGATGATAAGCAGAGCTAAACTTCAACTTCGTCCCCATGGACTCGTTAAGACTCTCTCAGAAATGGCCATTAAATCGGGGATCTCTATCTGATATAATCTCGACAGGAACGCCGTGAAGTCGAAACATTCCCTGGAGATACGTCTCGGCTAGCTGCTCCATGGACATGTCCATCATGACAGGCATAAAGTGGGCTGACTTCGTCAGTCAATCCACTACTACCCATACCGCGTCGTGGCGCTTGGCCGACATCGGTAATCCCGTGATAAAGTCCATGGTCAGCTTCTCCCACTTCCACTGCGGGATCTCTAAAGGCTATAAAAGACCCGGTGGAACCTTGTGCTCAACCTTCACTTGCTAGCTAATTAGACACTTCTCTACAAACTCGGCAACGTCTCGCTTCATCCCCTTCCACCAAAATGACCTTTTCAGGTCATGATACATCTTGGTGCTACCGGGGTGCGCCAAGTATGAAGCACTATGCGCCTCTGTCAAGATCTCCTTCTTCAGGGCCTCGACATTCGGCACAATGATCCTTCCTTGTACTCCAAGGCACCATCTGTGCCTCGGTAAAAACCCTCAACTCCTCTAGCATGAATCTTCGCCCTATCGAGCGAACAAACTCGTCAAAGGCTTGATCCCGCCGGATCCTGTCTCTAAGCATGGGCAACATCTGTTAGAGGTATGCTGTAAAAGCTATGTTTTGCAGATTCTATCAATTCCATTTTGATCTGGCCATCATGTTTCGATCAAAGTACATATGTTGCAGTTTATTTATTTATGCAAATCATACTCCATGTCTTATATTGAGATAGTGTGGTTCGAAGTGTTTCGAACAGAAAGATCACCTATCGGTTCCTTATAAGACTAAACTATTCGTTCACAGTCTAGACAGGCAGTGAGACCCCTCTTGGAAAAAGACTGTAGTGTATTCTTGATTCAGTTGGTCTTTGACTGAAGAATTACACTAGCACTTACGTTAAGTGTTGAATAGGACCACGGAAGGATAAGGATATGAGACTCACTGACCGTTGTTGTAACCTAGACCTTCAGTGGTTGATGCGTTCTCTTAAGCTGTAAGATAATATAAAATAGACATATATTTTTATGTCTTATTTGTTTGATTTACCAAGTGATTCCTATTTTATTAGGATGACATACGAGGTATTTTGGTAAGTAAGAATAATTATATGATGTGCTATTATAAATTATTTATGGTCACTATGCTCAAGTGCGCAGGATTGATGACATCCCCGAAATGAGCTCAGGAATGTACGTTATGTTAAACCCTGCAGGTAGACGATTGTCTGACATAATGGTTAAGGATCTGAGTGGTACTAATTTCGGAAATGAATAAGAAGTTGATTAATTATTTTGTCAGTAATTTAATTAATCAACGGACGTTATATCTTAAACATAGGGAGGTAAATCGATCAATCAGATTAATATTATTTAATCATGGAGGCTCAATTTTATTGGTAAAATAGTGGATAAATGGGGAGAGCAATAATATTACTCTAGTGGGATGTTTTATTATTTAATTCCATTAAATAAGAATTAATTTTATTCCATATTAATTAATTTAATTAGGAGAATAAAATTCCTACTAGAATCTTCTCTAGTGTAAGGAGACTTAGGAGTCTTCTAGAAGATGGAGATTAGTAGGAAATATATTTCCTACATTATTTTATTAATTGGATTAAAATTAGGTTTCCTAAATTAGGGATTAATTCTATTACATGATTATTAATTTAATTAAGAAAGGTATTCCTACTAGGATCTTCTCTAGTGTTAGGAGACTAAGGAGTCTTCTAGAATAGATAGATTAGTAAGAGATCTTCTTCCTACATTGAGTTAGTATTGGATTAGAATTAGGATTCCTAGGCCTAATGGAATAAGCTCATATTTAGCACCTCCTTAAGGTCCCTAATGGAGCCTATAAATACACCATGTCCCAATCTCTCCTACATAGATGTGTTGGCCGATTTTTCTCTCTACATACGCGCGAGAAATATCTTCGTTCGAGAGTTAGGGAGATTCGATTAAACGCTCCACCAAGTTTGATCGAAGTAGGTGTTTTGGTACAATATATAGAGCTTCTAATATATATAATTCCGGTCATCATCATCATCCCATCACCGCCGTCCTCCGCCGTGAACCACCGCCGAAAATCTCCATCGCCGCCAGAAGCCGTCCGTGACCAGCCGATTGCAACCGCGAGTCACCACCCGCAGTTGCGCCCAGCCAGTCGCCATCTCAGCTCCCAGCAGTGACGCCCAGCGACGCCCGCTCGCACGTCCGTTCACGCCTGCCGCCAGTCGACGCCTGCGCGAGGTCTCAATGCCCGTCCGTTACGCGCGCATCATTCCTCGCACGTCCAGGAGTCGCGCACTTCACGCCCGTGTGCACCCACCGCATCCCATTGCTAGTCCGCATAGGAGAAGGAGTCCTGCAGGCTCGAACGCACACGCCCAGCAGCTGCCAGCGTTCACTCGCGCATCCCAGCAGTCCTGCGCGTTGGCCCAGCGCCCAACGCACGTCTGCTGCAACCCGTGCACCCGCATGCTGTCCGCGCCCGACGCGCACGAGCTGCCCGCTGCACCCGACGACCGAGACCAGCACACCGTGTGATCAACTTTCGTGGAACCTATTGATTAGAATCTATTGAAGGCCAAATATATCCGCTCATTAGATTGTGGTGTTCAGACGAACTTCATCAACGGTACTCTACATCGTCTCAGAGTCGGCAAAAATTTTAAAAGGTAAACGTCCATATCCTAACTATGGATTCCGCTGCGTTAGGATTTATTTCGATAAGTTCAATACTGTGCATGTTGTTTGACGTTCCTAACAGAACCGAAAAAACTGGTATCAGAGCCCAGACTTAATGCAAACTCGTGCACAGTTTGAATTTTGGACTTTGTCTGTCTACATGAATTATGTGCGTACGAACGCAGCGGCATAGTAGATTAGAAATTGCAATAAGTTTTTGCAGGTTTTCGAAACCGACTATTGTGTCCCGTATGTATGGATTTTAATTCATGTTGAATGTATGCTTTTATTAAAGCCTTGGACATGTCAAGGAATTTTTGGGTTGGTGAATGCTTGTAATAAATTATTCGCGCGGTGGGACACCACATAGTTTATTGCTTTCATAGAAACTCATGTACGGCTCCTGCGTGGGTCATAGGATGAATTATGTAATTGTTGTTTATGTTATTCATTATTGATCCGACGGACGTGGACCAACCTTGACGGGCAAGGCGATAAACGCGTACACGGATGCCATGGTGATGATCTAATGGCGACTTTCCTGGAGACGACCAATTCAGTGGGAGTTACTGTGAAAGAGGAGTTCCAATACCTGAATCGGAGGACACACTCAACAAGGACAGGACTGTGTTTTCTCCGTAACATTGGAGATTGATTAATGGCCATGATAGTGGATTATAGTTCATAGTTTATTATTGCTCATTAATCATGCATGTTTTATGTGATTGCTTATGTGCAAATACAAACATGTTTTTGAAAATCCCATAAAATAAAAAAATTATATTAATTGTGTAATGGGTTGAAATAAATTACATCGAAGGCCTCCATTATAGGTTTGTCAGTGAAGTGTTTTAATTCGAGCCCAAAGGACGTTTTATTTCACAGTTAACAAGGACGAATCTCCTTCAGGATGGTTATAGTGAGCTATTTCAAAAGTGTACGGATCACCCAAAGGTGGACGTATAATTTTGGTAGTAAACTTAGTACCAATTAATGGGTTACATTTAAAGTGCAAATAATTACGATAGTGCCAAAGGATAAGGTCGTTTTTATTCTATTATAAGTTAATTGCGCTGGTCAAAAGATGAAACCGACTATTAGTTAAGTATTGCTCGATAGTATGTTAAGCTAATGGGATTTATCCCTCCTCTTGCGAATGTTTGAACCGTAGACGTCCACACTCCGTGGCCTGCGGGGATTCGGTGTTTTGAGGTGTTGGTGAATTTATTTGAATATTGTTACATGGGATCAATATTTGATGTTTAAATTCAAAACCACTTGACTGAGTAAAGACTATGTTTGCATGATCCCAGGAATTCAAAATGTCTTTCAATCAGTTGTCCGTAATTCTCAAAGAAAACAAACTTGTTGGTCCCAATTATATTGACTGGAAAAGGAACTTGGATATTGTGTTAACAGCTGAAGGGTACAAATTTGCTACTTTTGAGGCTTGTCCGGCTGTGCCTGCTGATAATGCACCAGACCAAGAGAAAGAGGAGTATGCTCCGTGGAAAAAGGCTGACGAGATGGCGAAGTGTTACATCTTGGCATCTTTGTCAAATGTACTTCAACATCAACATGCTTTTCAATCTCAAGGAGTTATTTAGTCATCAGTCGCGGGCTGCCCGACAAGAGGCCATGAGGGTTCTGATGAACATGACCATGCGCGAGGGCACTCCCGTAAGGGAACATGTTCTTGCTATGATGGCCCAACTGAATGAGCTGGAGGTTCTTGGGGCTTTTATTAACGGGGAAACCCAGGTGGATATAGTGCTCCAATCTTTCCCGAAGAGCTTCGAGCAATTCCGGTTGTATTATAACATGAATAAGATGTTGATGACTCTTCCGGAACTTGTTGCTGAACTTCAATCGGCAGAGGGCCTGTTTCGTCAGAAGACCCAAGCCATGGTGGCCCAGCTGGGAGAAGCTTCCACTACTAAGGCTTCTAAAGGCAAGAAGAGGAAGAAGTCCGCAGGAAAGGGCAAGGCGGTCATAGGTGACGCGCAATCTCGACAAAAGGCGAAGAAGCTGAAAGGCAAGTGCCACAATTGTCAGCAGAAAGGACACTGGAAGGCAAACTGCCCTCTCCCCAGGAAATCCGACAAAGGTACACCTTTTGCTTTAGTCGTTGAAACATGTTTAGCGGTGTTATCTACCAGTACCTGGTGTGTAGATACAGGGGCCACTGATCATGTCTGCAGTTCAGTGCAGGGGTTCCCGGAAACCAAGCGACTTAGGAAAGGAGAAGTTACCATCTACTTGGGCGATGCTAGTAGAGCGTCAACAGCTTCAGTGGGAGATGTCTATTTAGATTTTGGCTTAGATAGGTTTCTAGTTTTGAAAGATTATCTTTATGTTCCTAGCTTTAGAAAGAATTTGATTTCAGTTTCTAAGTTTTTTATGAACGGTTTTTTTGCTACTTTTGATAATAAAGTTGTTATTCGTTTTGGCAAAAAGTTCATATGTTCTGGTTCATTAGTTGACAATCTATACATTCTAGAATCTAAGTCATCTCCACTACAACAGAAACAATTACTTAATTCATCATCTAATCTGAATAAGAGAAAGGAACCTTCTAAAATGAACGAAACATATCTTTGGCATCTAAGACTTGGTCATATTAACCTTAGGAGGATTCAAAGGTTGGTAGCAGACGGGCCCTTGGTGTCGTTAGAAATCGAGGCTTTTCCAACTTGCGAGTCTTGCCTGGAAGGCAAAATGACTAAGAGGGCTTTTAGTACAAAGGGGCATATAGCCGAAGATGTGTTAGGGCTAGTTCATTTCGATCTATGTGGTCCTATGAGTGTTCAAGCGAGAGGTGGTTTCGAGTACTTCGTTACGTTTATTGATGATTACTCGAGATATGGGTACATTAACCTTCTGCACCGCAAGTCTGAATGCTTTGAGAAGTTCTTAGAGTATAAGGCAGTTGTGGAGAAGCAGTTAGGAAAACGTATCAAGTCATTACGATCAGATCGTGGTGGCGAATATCTCTCGAATGAATTTAGGAACTACTTGACGGACAATGGGATTACGTCCCAGCTGACTGCGCCTGGCACGCCTCAGCAGAATGGTGTAGCAGAATGGAGGAATACGACACTTATGGAAATGGTTAGGGCAATGATGAGTTATAGTACATTACCAGATTCGTTTTGGGGATACGCCCTAGAAACAACAGTATATATTCTGAATAGAGTACCATCTAAATCAGTACCGTCTACACCATTGGAGTTGTGGTCTGGGCATAAGCCCAGTCTAAGGCATCTCAGGATTTGGGGTAGTCCAGCACATGTGCTGAGAACTGATACTGATAAGTTGGAACCGAGAACAGAAGTTAGGCTGTTTGTGGGATATCCCAAGGAAACGAAAGGTGGTCTATTTTATAGTCCCGAGGACCAGAAAGTAATCATTAGCACGGATGCTAGGTTTTTGGAAGAAGACTATGCCTTAGATCATAAGCCCAGTAGTAGACATGTCCTCGAGGAGTTAAAGGGAGTGAGTACTTCAATACCGAGTGCGCTAGATGTTACACCACAAAGTACTGCAACACGTATCGCTGATGATGCACCTGAGCAGGTAGTACCTCGTCGTAGTGGGAGTGTTGTTCGGCAGCCCGCACAGTTCATGGGTCTGGGAGAGTCTTCTTAGGCCGTCCCAGACGTTCTTGAATCCGACCCATGTACATACAATGAGGCACTCCAAGATCGGGACGCAGACTCTTGGCAAAAGGCGATGAAATCTGAAATAGGGTCAATGGACTCTAATCAGGCCTGGGATCTTGTAGAGCCACCCAGTGGGCTCTGCGCCATTGGGTGCAAGTGGGTCTATAAGAGAAAGAGAGGAGCAGATGGGAAGGTTGAGACCTTCAAAGCTAGGCTTGTTGCGAAAGGGTATACTCAGAAAGAAGGGATCGATTATGAGGAAACTTTTTCGCCGGTAGCCATGCTCAAATCCATCAAGATTTTCTTGGCTGTGGCCGCTCATATGGATTATGAGATTTGGCAGATGGATGTTAAGACCACGTTTTTTAACGGGAATTTGGACGAGGACATCTATATGCAGCAACCAGAAGGATTCATTGCAAAGGGCTAAGAGCATATGGTCTGCAAGCTGAAAAGGTCCATTTATGGGCTGAAGCAGGCTTCGAGGTCTTGGAACATCCATTTTGACGAGGTTGTCCAATCATATGGATTTACCCAATGTCCAGATGAGCACTGTGTGTACAAAAAAAGTGATGGAAACGTGGTGGTGTTTTTAGTGCTGTACGTGGATGATATTCTTCTCATTGGAAATAGTGTGAAGATGTTATCAGATGTAAAGGTATGGTTATCCAAGCAGTTTGATATGAAGGATTTGGGAGAAGTAGGACATGTTCTCGGAATCAAGGTCATTCACGACCGAGAGAACAGAAAGTTGTGCCTATCCCAATCCACATACATAGACACTGTCCTAAAGCGTTTCAACATGCAGGATTCCAAGAAAGGGGATTTACCCTTTCGGCGTGGAATACCTCTATCTAAGAGGATGTCCCCGAAGACACCTCAAGAGGTAGAGGACATGAAGGCAGTTCCTTATGCATCGGCAGTAGGAAGCCTCATGTATGCTATGTTGTGCACGCGACCTGATATTTGTTATGCCATGGGAATGGTAGCAAGATATCAGAGTAATCTGGGACCAGAACATTGGTCTGCGGTAAAGCATATAATCAAGTACCTACGTAGGACTAAGGAGTACATGTTGATTTACCAGGCAGATGAATTTTTTTCGTTAGGTTACACCGATTCTGACTTCCAGGCAGACTGGGACGAAAGCAAGTCAACCTCAGGGTTTGTGTTTACTTTAGGAGGAGGAGCCATAGTATGGAGGAGTGTCAAGCAGAAATGCATGGCGGACTCAACCATGGAGGCTGAGTATGTAGCAGCCTCAGAGGCAGCGAAAGAAGCTGTCTGGCTCAGGAATTTTCTCCTCGACCTTGATGTGGTACCGAGTTTGCCCACTGCGATTACAGTGTTTTGTGATAACAACGGAGTAGTAGAAAATTCAAAGGAGCACGGACTCATAAAGCGAGTAAACACATAGAGCGCAAGTACCACCTGATACGAGAAATCGTTGGACGAGGAGAAGTCGTTGTTGCCAAGATACAGTCAGAAGACAACCTAGCAGATCCTTTTACGAAGAGCCTACCGGCGAAAGTCTTTACAAGACACGTAGAAGGAATGAGAGTCAGATGTTAGGGCAATATAGTAGACTAATCTTTGAGAATTAGATTGAAAGAAATTGTGGTTAGTTTATATAGCCATGAGCTTATAAAGCATAAGTGGGAGATTGTTAGAGGCATGCTGTAAAAGCTATGTTTTGCAGATTCCATCAATTCCATTTTGATCTGGCCATCATGTTTCAGTCAAAGTAAATATGTTTGCAGTTTATTTATTTATGCAAATCATACTCCATGTCTTATATTGAGATAGTGTGGTTCGAAGTTTTTCGAACAGAAAGATCACCTATCGGTTCCTTATAAGACTAAACTATTCGTTCACAGTATAGACACGTAGTGAGACCCCTCTTGGAAAAAGACTGTAGTGTATTCTTGATTCAGTTGGTCTTTGACTGAAGAATTACACTAGCTCTTATGTTAAGTGTTGAACAGGACCATGGAAGGATAAAGATATGAGACTCACTGACCGTTGTTGTAACCTAGACCTTCAGTGATTGATGCGTTCTCTTAAGCTGTAAGATAATATAAAATAGGCATATATTTTTATTTCTTATTTATTTGATTTACCAAGTGATTCCTATTTTATTAGGATGACATACGAGGTATTCTGGTAAGTAAGAATAATTATGTGATGTGCTATTATAAATTATTTATGGTCATTATGCTCCAGTGCGCTGGATTGATGACGTCCCCGAAATGAGCTCAGGAATGTACGTTATGTTAAACCCTGCAGGTAGAAGATTGTCTGACATAATGGTTAAGAATTTGAGTGGTACTAATTTCATAAATGAATAAGAAGTTGATTAATTATTTTGTTAGTAATTTAATTAATCAACGGACGTTATATCTTAAACATAGAGAGGTAAATCGATCAATC
>CACSLK010027813.1:5435322-5480200 GCA_902706635.1 Striga hermonthica | reverse complement strand
AGCTGTTTTATGACCGAATCTTATTTACTCTCGGCAAAACACACTTAACTGAACTTAAACATGATATACTGAACAAATGAACATGCTGGTTCGAAAGAACATTTACTTAGCAAATATGCTACTCGTGAACGGCCCGTGGCGCGTGCTACGTGCACGGCCATGCCCTTCGGCCGAAACACCGCAAAACATGACTAATCACCCGAACACTTGAGCTAATCTAAACATGATATTGCATATAAAGGCTAAATATGCGAGGATGGATCGGAAAATTCAACTTAGAACATGACATGACTCGGCACGGCTTATCGCACGACCTTAACGACATAAGACACGCATGATCGCCTAAACTGAAAACTGAGCTTAATAGACGTGATAATCTCAGCCTACAACGACAGGGAGTTTACCTCCGATCATGCTTAACTAACAGCAACACTTCGGACTCTCGTGTTCGCGTGGCTCTCCGCGCGCAATGCGACGCCGTGCGGTACCTTGCGGCGTAGCGTGTGATGGCTTACGGTGCGTGCGACGAACTGCTACTACGCGGCGGGTGCTTGCGTGCGCCTGGTTGTCGTGCGGTGCGCTGATTGGCGTGGAGTACTGCTGCTACGCGTGCGATTACTCGATACTTGCGATAGCCTACGGTGCGCGTGATACTCTCGGCTAGCGGTACTACGGTAATGAACTCTTGCCTCACTTACTCTCTAGTGTGCGTATATATGTATATATGGAAGACTTAGTTATATGTAGAAAAGATGGGAAAAATTCCCAAACCACCTTCTTATATACTTGAGGCGCCGTGATGTAGGGATTGCATGAGACTTGGTGGCTACTACTACTAATGACACATGGATCAACTAAAATAATTCTTAGATGACTAAGCCCCTTCTTTAGCCACATAATGACACGTATTATGGCTTACTGATGAAGGGAAAACTTTCCCAACTTTAAGGAAATTATGCTAGACATTGACGAGAAATTTGGACAAAATTCCACTAACACATATATCACTTAATTGTACGGATTATTTGGAAACATATTGGAAAAATCCGAACAATTTAATAACTAATCTGGTGATTAATTATAAATTAATCACTTAATTATGTTTAATTATTCAATTAAACATAATGCTTAATAACCAAAATTATTCCGAACGTAAACGGTACGTCGAAAATAATTTTCGGTAATTTCGACTGAACTGACTGAAACTAATTAATTCCAAAAATTAATATCGGAACTAAGAATATAATTTATACTGAAACTGACGGGATATTACAACGACTGTCAACGCACTAAGGCTGACTCACGATGGCCGAGCGGACTGTTACAACCTCTACCGGTACTCGAGGCAATCTGGGAAGATATTACTATGGATTTCATAGAAGGGTTACCAAGTTCTAATGGATTCGACGGTGTTATGGTCGTGGTGGATCGTCTCACAAAGAATTCTCACTCCATACCCATCACTCATCCTTACACTGCAAAGTCGATTGCCAGATTATTTGTGGAGTACGTGATGAAACTGCATGGGGCTCCACGATCAATCGTTTCCGATCGAGACTGGATTTTTATGAGCAGCTTCTGGTCTGAATTCTTCAAATTACAGGGGACTAAGTTATCAATGAGCTCAGCCTACCACCCACAGACAGACGGACAGACTGAGGTAACCAACCGAACTCTTGAGCAGTACATAAGGTGCTACGTCCATCAATTTCCAAAGAGGTGGGAAAACTTTTTGCCTTGGGCTGAGTATTGGTACAACACCACTTACCACGAGTCGACCAAGATGACGCCGTTTGAGTTGGTATACGGGCGTAAACCCCCGACATTGATTAACTATTCGGAGGGGAGTACAGTCAACGATGAGGTTGGTCGAGAACTCAAGGAACGAGATCTGATGTTGCGAGAGTTAAAGAAAAATCTCGAAGACTCGATTAACTGAACCAAAGCCTTCGCAGATGGAAAGAGGCGTGAGGAAAATTTTGTACCAGGAGAGTATGTCTACCTGAAGCTACGGCCATTCAGACAGCGCACAACGGCACAAAGGGCCGCAACTAAGCTGGGCGTTCGCTATTATGGGCCTTATCAGATTCTGAAGCGCATTGGTCAGGTAGCTTATCGTCTAGAGTTGCCGGAAAGTTCGCAGATCCACCCTGATATCCATGTCTCATAACTCAAGAGAAGTCTAGGAGAAGCACAGAAGTATTGTGAGGAATTACCAGCAACTGCAACCGATGGAAGGATCATCGTACGCCCAAAGCGAGCGATTGAGTATCGCAAGGTAAAGAAGGTTGGGCGCTATCGTTGGGAGGTACTAGTTGACTGGGAAGAGTTGCCACCCGAAGAAGCCACGTGGGAAGACCTTGAGGAGATGCGTGATCAATTCCCGACTTTTATCCTTGAGGACAAGGAATCGCTTGAAGGGGACGGGAATGATGCGGAAGTGGCCAGACAGCTCAAGAACGCCGCGAGCCGGGCGTATCACGCGCGCAAGAAGTTAGTCCGACAGATAGCAGTAGTGCGCGTACTGGAGTGTAGTGCGCGCGAGGCAAGCGAAAACGGCCAGCACCCAGACGTGCAGGTGATAGGCACATCGGCCACGGGCGAGACGGGTGCGGGCATAGGCACCGCGCGTAGCAGCAGCACGCGCGCAATAGGCGGGACACTGGGCGCAGGTGCGAACCAAGCGCACTGGGAAGAACGCGCGGGGCTGGATGCCGCATACCTCGAGGTATGCGGGAAGGTGGAGAGGCATGCGCACGCTAAGGGCACAGAAGGAGAAGGCGTGCGCCGCACGCCGGGGGCGTAACACGCGCGAGAAGAGGCGGTGCACTGGTGCCGCACCAACTAGGCAACGTGCGAGGTAGTTGGGCGAAGGCGGCGCGCGAGGGGCGTGTGACCGAAAGAGAGAGAAAGAGATCCTTGGAGTGCAAGCCAAGTTATTTAGTTTCCATCTTGCACAATAATATCTAGTTTAATTAGGATACTTAATATTTTATTGCTTTCTTAGAGTTATAGTTATATTAGGATTAGATCTATTTGGTGCCTATATAAAGGACCACCCCCCCATGTTATTTTTCATCATTCAAGAATCAATAGAAATTCAGAACTTTGTTTTTCCACTTTGCTTTAGTCTTTTCACCAAAATACTATTGCAATTTTATTCGTTTCAATAGGCGCGATTGTGGCTAGAGAAACACTATCGGCGATTCAAGGCGCGGGTTAGCGGCTTATCGGCAATCGAAACACACGATCCTCATCACAGCGCCCGTCCGTTACACGCGCACCATTCCTCCCACATCCAGGAGTCGCGCACTTCACTCCCGCGTGCGCCCACCGCATCCCATCGCTAGTCCACGTAGGAGAAGGAGTCCCGCACGCTCGCACGCACACGCCCAGCAGCTGCCAGCGTTCACTCGCGCATCCCAACAGCCCCGCGCGTTCGCCCAGCGCCCAACGCACGTCTGCTGCAACCCGCGCACCCGCACGCTGTCCGCGCCCGACGCGCACGAGCTGCCCGCTGCACCCGACGACCGAGACCCGCACACCGTGTGATCAACTTTTGTGGAACCTATCGATTAGAATCGATTGAAGGCCAAATCTATCCGCTCATTAGATTGTGGTGTTCAGACGAACTTCATCAACGGTACTCTACATCGTCTTAGAGTCGGCAAAAATTTTAAAAGGTAAACGTCCATATCCTAACTATAGATCCGTTGCGTTAGGATTTATTTCGATAAGTTCAATACTGTGCATGTTGTTTGACGTTCCTAACAGAACCCAACAACATCCTCATTGCTCGAATACCTCCCACAACTGGCAACTTAGGAGGTGATTCGACGAACTCTAACTGCATCTGCGCAAACTCTCGAAAAAAAGCTGATACTGCTGAGTGATCATACAAGTGAGTGAGCCCCTTTTCTTACGGCTGAGGGCGTCGGCACAACGCTTGCCTTGCCCGGATGATAGTTAATTGTACAGTCATAATCTTTCACGAGCTCTAACCATCGCTTTTGGCGCATGTTGAGCTCCTTCTGAGTGAAGATATACTGTAAGCTCTTGTGATCTGTATAAATCTCGCAGTGGCCTCCGTACAGATAATGCCTCAAAATCTTCAGGGCATGAACCACTGCTGCCAACTCAAGATCGTGAGTCAAGTAGTTCACCTTGTGCGGCTTTAGCTGATGGGAAGCATAAGCCACAACCCTACCGTCTTGCATCAAAACACAGCCTAAACCCTGCTTCGAGACGTCACTATAGATAGTGAAACACTGGGTGGGGTCCGGAATAGTCAACACGGGTGCCGTCGTAAGCCTCGCTTTGAGCTCCTGGAAGCTCGACTCACAACGACTATCCCACTCAAACTTCACCAATTTCTATGTCAAACGGGACAAGGGTAGGGCAATCTTTGAAACCCCTCGATGAAGCGTCTGTAATAGCCTGCTAGACCTAGGAAACTCCGAACCTCGGTGGCATTTCTCGATGTCGACCAGTTCAGCACTACCTCAATCTTCCCTAGGTCTACCTCAATCCCTCTGGATGTGACGATGTGGCCTAGAAAAGCCACTCGATTGAGCCAAAATTTGCACTATGAGAACTTGGCGTACATACTGTCCTCAAGTGCTCCTTGTGCTGCTCTGGACTGCAGGTATAGACCAAAATGTCATCAATGAAGACGATGAATGGATGACAGGGTTCATGAGATCCATGAATACCACAGGCGCATTGCTCAAGCCAAACGGCATCACTACAAACTCCTAGTGACCGTATCTCGTTCTGAATGCTGTTTTGGCCACATCAGCCTCTCTGATCTTCAGCTGATGGTAACCAGAACGCAAATCTATCTTGGAAAACATGCTGACTCCCCTCAGTTGATCGAACAAATCATCTGGGAAGTGGATACTTGTTCTTCACCGTCAACCAGTTCAACTCCCGGTAGTCGATGCACATACACCTAGACCCATCCTTCTTCTTGAAAATAGGACAGGTGCTCCCCACTGTGGTACACTCGGTCGGATGAAACTGAGATTCAACAGCTCCTGAATTTGAGCCTTCAGCTCCTGAAGTTCCTTCGGCGCCATGCTATATGGCGCTTTCGACACTGGTCTCGTACCAAGGACTAAGTCGATTGTGAACTCCACCTGGCGGTTAGGTGGTCCTCTCGGAAGCTGTTCGCGGAAGACGTCCTGAAATCATGCGCTATGGGCATGTCTACAAAATAGAATGCTTCCTTCTCCTCGACGTCTATGAGGTGACGAGTAATGCGCTCATATTAGTGAATTTGTGCTCGTGCCACTCGGTATCTATGAGGTGACGAGTAATGCGCTCATATTAGCGAATTTATGCTCGTACCCCTCTACCGAGTAGCCTCAAGCTGAAAGGCACAAAACTCTTGCTCTATCTTCCCGCGAATAAGGCGCGATTGGAACCTGGCTTCCAGAATCTCTTTGTGCCAGTCTCACATTGACTATCATACTCATCCTCCATCATCATGCTTTAGTAGTCGTTCCACCAATCCCTGGAATTGGCCCATGACTATAGCCTGTCCCCGCTCGACGGGTAGATTCAAAGCTCTGCGGGACGACATTCTGGATAGCCACTAATCTTTGATTAGATTAGTATAGCCAATTAAGAAATAGCCATACTATTACTGAAACAGTAAATAAAATCGAAAACACCTAGCTTGGCTAAAGTTCTGATATACTTAAATCATCTATGTTCTGGCACGAAATGGTGTTCTGACTTAGTCTAGAGTTCCAATTTGAACTAGATTTCTTACTTAGGCTAGAGTCCTTGGACTTAGCTGTTCTAGAGTTCTCTGTCTAGAGTGCATGGCCTTAGCTCAACTTTCTAGAGTTCTCCCTCTAGAGTTCTCTTTCTTATAAGAGGATAGTTATCTAAGCCCCATACTTGAACTGAAATGAGCATTTGTGAAACTTAAACTTGACTTGGGTGACTTACCTCTGAGTCGGCGTGGAGTGAGCGTGGCGTGATCATGCTTTTCTTAAAACTTTTAAAGGTATCCAGAACACTAAGTGCTCTGATACAAAGTTGTAACACCCCGCCTTGACTAGATTTAACTTTTTAAAATTAGAGTAAATTTTCACTTTTAGTTTCGTAATGTCGTGCAAGATTATTTTCGAAAATACTTCTCATACCTCCCACAACTGGCATGCAGAAGTTGAAGTTGTCCCAGCTCGCATGAATGTTTCTTATGTGCTGTTTTTATGCGGTTTTGACTATACTATGAAAAACCTGGTATTGTGTTAATTTTATGGCTATTTCTTGTGTAAAAGAGGAGTGCATAGGATCAAGAATCAAGTTATTTAGACTAGTATAACTCGAGTTATAGATTTTTGAAGATAAGTATGCAAGTTGATTTTTATATGGCAGATTTCAGCTATGACTTCAAACGCGAATAACTCGAGTTCGAATCAGGATAAAATTATGAAACTTTATGGACATATTTATATATGAGTTAAGAGCTTGCATATCAAATTTCATAATTTTATCTTCAAAAATGAGTGAGTTATATATTTTAGACTGTATGCATGTCATGTTGAATTTTTTATGGTCATAGAACTCCCTCAATACATGCGTATTTGATGTGAAATTTTAATGAGCATTTCTTGTATGAGTTATGAGTAATTTCGCAAAGTTTCAGCTTCAGAAGCTAAGTGTGGGATTTTATAAAATTTCAAAAAGTTATAGGGGTCAAATGCATGTTTAAGTGCAAAGTTTATGTAATTGGTTGACCAAGATAATGACATGATAATGAGATGAAATTTTAACTAGAGATGCATGTCTATGTGTAGTATATAACTGCTTAGTTTCAACATTTTTAGAGTTAAATATGATTTTATAAAAATCATGAGATTTGAGGATTCCTTTAGCTTATTTTGTTAAAATAAGTTAGCATGCTTAGACTTGAGTGATTATCCCTCAATTAGTATTATTTAAATATGATATGTTTGATTTAATATTTAAGTGATTATCTGAGTAGATATATTTCTTGAATATTTTGGTAGCTTAAGGAGAGTCGAGCCTCCGACAGCTACCCCAACATTTTAGCACTTGCGTCAGTCAGATTTTTTTTACAGTATACCAGGTGGGAGCCTTTAGAGGGTGTTACATTGCGCATTTCAGTTATCCTGTATAAGGTACGTGAGTAAGATATTTACCCGAACGGTCAAAGTATCCCGTTTGTGGTTCAGTTAGTTTCTCCCAGGTGGAGGCCGAGGGCCTTAATATCCCATCTTGGGACCCGGTGGAGGCCAAGGGCCTTAATATGCCATCGGGGTGTGCACACGAGCGGCCGAGGGCTGAGAGTTTTTTGACCATAGTAAAGTAAGAAAAGAAAAGTTTACAGTTTAAGCTCTTATATATTTATGTTCATGACACATTATTATAAAGGATGTTTTGTTCAGTACTGGTCTTACAGAGATATGGGGGTCATGTACTGGATTCCACATCATATATAATATCTGTACCATGGCAGAGGTATGTTCGAGACAGTTAGTTACTCCCAGGTGGAGGCCGAGGGCCTTAATACCATCTTGGGACCCGGTGGAGGCCAAGGGCCTTAATATCCCATCGGCGATTTGGGAGAGCTGTTCGGGCATGAATCTTGCAAGCGGCTCACCACAACCACCTCAACGAGATGGAGCTACTGTGAACACTAGGCCAACTCTGACAACCGCATGGAGAAATACATCAACTTTGCGGCTCAACATCAACTTAGGATAACACATCTCACCAAGCCAAGCTGCTCGGAGGAATTATCAACCTTGACAAGCTGCATAGAGGAATCAAGTTGCACAGAGATCAATCTTAGGATAACACATCTCACCAAGCCAAGCTACTCGGAGGAACTATCAACCTTGCCAACCTGTACAGAGGAATCAAGTTGCACAGAGGAACTATCAACCTTGCCGCAAAACATCAACACTTAGGACGACACATCTCATCGGCCAAGCTGTATGGATGACCATCAACCTTGATGCACAACATCAACACTTAGGACAAAACATCTCACCGGCCAAGTTGCACGGAGGGACCATCAACCTTGCTGCACAACATCAACACTTAGGACGACACATCTAGCCGGTCAAGGTGCACAAAAGAACCATCAACCTTGCCGCTAAACGTCACCTCAAGATAGCACATCGCAAAGGACAAGATGAATAGAAGAACCATAAAACTTGTCGCTCAATGTTACCTCAGGATAACACATCGCAAAGGCAACTCAACTTTCAGAACTATGCATTTGAAGTCAAAGTCACGAGTAATCATCACCGACGATCAAACCACATTGAGGGAAGACATGTAGAAACAAGCCATCACCACTATCATCACTTTTCATCACGTACATTGCCGAGAAAAGACGATATCAATCAACATGACGTGGACAACAAGCTCTTCCGAAAGAAAGAAAGACTACTTCAAGAAACTTGAAACCACAACAACTCATGTAACGCCCCAATTTTAATTGCCAAAATCCAAGATAAATTTTTCAAATTTATTTTCTAAAACACTTGAGGCGCTACTCATTTTCAAAACTGATATAGCCATACTGTCGTGTATCGGTTCAGTAACCTCGGCATTGCCGCGATTGGCTCATAACGGTTCATATCGTCACGGTTTGAGATTACCGAGTCGACTTCAGCAAAGTCGACTCTATTAGTAAGGTTCCATGATACTCAGTCAAGAAGCCCGGCTCTCGACCGAGTCAATATACATCTGTCGACTAGAGTAAGTCGACTTCGGGTAAGATAACGGTCAGACGTATTAGGGTCTACTAACAGTTGAATGCGACCCAGTCGACTCGACGTAATGTCTCAGGTCGACTGAGGGAGTTGTAGCTCGTGGTGTCCGATAGCTTTGACACACCTCAGTATATTGAAGAAGAATTAAGGATAAGAAGGAAGCTCAGGAAGGATCTAGATGCTGACTAGGAAGTAGGCGGAATATGAACCGACCGGGGTATTCTGGACATTTCCATTAAGTCGGCCGGGGCATTTTGGGGACTTCAGGTATATATTGTACTCCTATATAAAGGACTGAGGTAATCCCAAAACCCTAACTCCCATTCATTCCAGATCCTTTTCATTACTGCTGCTGCTCTGATAGCAGCCATCATCACCTCTCTCAGATACTGACTTGAGCGTCGGAGGCTCTACGCCGGAAACCCCTCTGGCGTTGAGTTCTTGCAGGTGTTCTTGCGGCTCACAACAACGGTTCGATCGCCATCACATCAGATCTAAGCTCATCCGTACCGGTTCGTCCCAGATCCGGACGTTTTCTCATTAGACCGTTCCAGATCTGAGAAGAAACCCATCAAAAACCAATATCAAAATTCAAACAATCATCAATACTCAGTCCTCAAAACTCCTTTATCAATAATCAATAATCCAACAATAATCCAGTTCAATAATCGATAACCATTCCAGTAATCATAAAATCCTTAGGGAAAACATGTCGTTTTAATAATCCAATAATCAAATAAAGCAACAATATCAATAATTCAGTTTCAAGCGGAAGCAATAACAATTATTATGACCACCACTCGCTTCCCTCCGCCGTGCCCGCAACACTAACCTGCATCCATGAAGAGCAGGTGGGGATGAGCACAATTGAAATCCGTAGTGCTCACCACTATGCAGTAAATGTTAACTTCCATAATGAACAGTAATCAATAATCAATAAGGTATGGTCTCAGCATGTATACGAAGCAATAATCTATCTCATCCTCCCATCAATAATCGCAATAATCAGACTCATGTGCACATCTACGCATAGACTACTACTGATACTCGATTCAAATGCCAAGACCTACGCCTTGGTCTTACAATGATTCCCAGCCAGTAGGAGTAATCCACCCCGCCGGCCAAGACCTACGACTTGGTGTTACAATCGAGGATCACCAGCCAGAACCTACGCCCTGGTCTTATGGCTCTTAAGGGAGACTACCCTAAGGGTACGTTTTATAGCTACGGGGATAACCGTTCGGTGGCCGGTACAGCTCACACCGAAGGCTACATGATTCACATGCAAACTTTGATCATACCACAATTAAAATAGTAATAACATTTAAGTCATAACAATTTTCAAATAAAACCCACCTGGATATTCTGAACTGAAAATGAGGGTCGCCGCTTATGTGGAAGCTCGAGGGCTCGACTCCTCAGAATCTACATAATTATAAGCGATACGTGAATAAATAACTAACCCTTAACTTGGTAAACTAATTCACTACTTCGAAGACATTTTCAGTTTGTCTTTGGTTAATTGATAGTCCGGCTTGCTTAACATACTCAGCTAAGACATTTGAGGCTCATACATACTTCATGGATCAAGAAATAAAACACTTAAGTCATATAATCATGCATTTCGATGGCACGTGCCATTTTTCGGAACCAAACTAATGATTTTGTAAAACATGATATGCGCAACGATTTTCAAATGAACATATCTAGCAACACATAAGTCCTAATGAAATCAGTGGCATGTGATTCCTAAGACATAAATCTACAACTCTCATGTTGATCACTTAAGCCAACAATATGTTTAATACCGAGTTTAAGCATAAAACACTTAGGTCAAGAAATCTGCCAACATAACTATTTACGAACTTACAACACTTCATTAAAACAACAATAACTCAAGTTATAGAACTCCAAATCATACAAACTCAAAACATTCAGAAACTACACAAGAAAAGTTGCAAGTTTCAAGAAGAGCATTTTTACAAATAATCACGTTAAAGGCATCATTTCAGAGCATATTTTTTGAGCATATACACAGCCACTGCTTCAAAATTCTGGGCATAACCCCAACTTGGAAAAATCATTAAAAATCAACCAAAACTCGAAATTGTATGATTTCAACTCCTAATAAAAGCTTATAATATGTACTACAAGTTTCATGATGATTACATTTTTATATTGCCACATTAGGATCATAAAAAACAGACCAACATCTTAATCACCAAACCTGCCCGGATTTATCAAAACAGCATGCCTGTCTGCCTTTGAAAATTCATGTAAAATCCATTTCAAATCCAAATCACAAGATTCTAAAATCCATATAAACCTAACTCAAAGCACTACAAAACTCAAGAAGAACACTTGTCCAAGAAACAACTTCTTGGTTGACAAAAATAGAGCACAACTGAGGCTCGAAATTTGGGTTTTTCATTTTTAACAACTCAAAACATTCGTACATCAACCTAGCATCGAAAACACGTAAATCATATGTTAAGCAAGCCTCGATATCAATACTTTAATTCTTAAACATTCGATATATCGGAAACACGTTGTCCGAGGTCCAACTTGGTCTTATTAAACACGATAGAAAAATAGCATCTAATGATTCGTTTGAATTATTACGTATCTTGCTCTGTTAACACATGATAATTCACAATAACACATAACACAAACATAAACGAGACAGGGTTCGAGCTTAGGTACCGTTCTCGGGAAAACATTTGAAAAACTGGACGAAAGGAATGAACGGCACGACGGTGGGCTCGACGGCTTCGCTTTATCTCGCGGAGGAGGAGCAGCGGCTGACGAGGCTCGCCGGCGGTTTCAAGGGGTTGCTGGCAGTGCGGGAACGTCGAGAAAACTATCGTGGAGATGACAGAAATTTGTCGGAAAGCGCTCTGCTCGGGGTGACGGGCTTTTTGACGGAGCAGCAACGTCGGCTAGGGACAACGATCGAGGACTGAGGCTCAACGAGCGATGGCATGCGACCAGAGGACACCAATAGAAGTCCTGGGATGGCGAGGTGCGTACGAAGGCAAGTCGCTGATCGATGGGGACTGCTCGGGGCCGGACCTTCTCGCGAGTGGGTAGCAGAACTCGAAGATGGTGGTTCAACGTTGTAGGGTCAGAAACTCGTTGGGTTGCTGGTACTCGATGGTGGCCTCGCGAACAACGAACAGAGCACGTCGGGGTGGAGGTCTGCTCGCGGTGAACTTGATGACGGCGGTCGGACACGTGAAGGAGCAGCGGCTCGCGGCGGCGATCTTGCAAGGAAGATGAGTGATGACGGTGTTGGTTTGCTGCTGCTGCGGGAGGATGAGGTCGCTGAGGAGAGGGACGTCGGAGTACTGTTTGCGAGGGGTGGCGGAGATCGCCGAGAGTTGCAGGCTCGCGGGGTCAGAGGGCGACGGTCGATGGGCTGCTTGCTGGGAAGATTTTCTTCGCCGTCAACTGGTGGTGATCGACTTTTAAGTGATGGCGAGGGAACAGAGGCGTGAGATTTTGTGGAAGCGACGAACAAGAGAGATGATCGAGCAGAAGGTTTATGTCTGCGGGAAAAACAATGACGAAGAGGGGAAAATAATCTCGCCTTTTATAGCATAGGCTTAGGGTTTGGCCTGACAACTTGGTCAACAAATAATCCAAGAGGAAAGGAAACCGGGTAAGCGGACCGGCGGTTAACGGGCGCGGTTCGCGAGCTTCATGGCTCGGGCTCTCGGTTCGACTCGAACAATTAAAATGAGACGGACATATATATATATATATATATATATATATATATATATATATATATATAACACCCAATAATTATTAATATATAATAATCATATATAATACACACAAATAACATTTTAATCATAATACGCATTTAGGCATTTAATAACAATTAGACATTTAGCAAAACAATATTAATATTAATAATAATAATAATAATAATAATAATAATAATAATAATAATAATAATAATAATAATAATAATAATAATAATCAATTGAACAATTAAGATCAATTAGGCATATAATAATAATAATAATAATAATAATAATAATAATAATAATAATAATAATAATAATAATAATAATAATAATAATAATAATAACCAAGATCATAAATAATAAACCCAATTATTCTATATTCAAACGGGTTATTACAACTCATTTGATCAAGACAACATAAATTAACATGTCATGCGCATCCTTCAACAAAAGAAGTACTTTGCCACTACATATTTGACACATCATCAACGGACAAAGGACATGAACCAAATCTACACCACACAACAATTCATGGTTCAACAATATCTTTCAGCATGAAAATACACTCAATGGCATCACCGCATAACAGTTTGCCAAGCATAGGCGACATAGATTAACATGATATGAATGATTTACATCTTCTACTGAAAATATTATGCGATGCTCAATACATGGCACTCATCCATCAAGTATTATGGAGAAACCTTCTACGACAAATGGACATTCCGAGTAGAGTCACTTTAAACTGCATCAACGAGAGATCTAAAGGAATGAATAGAGCAATCATCAAGAAGCCGAGCCAACTATTTAAGGGATCATTCTTTCAGGGAAAGTGGTGCTCATTTTTATACTCATGCGGGCTAGGAGTAACATGCAGTTTAGTCTCATGCGTCATAGAGAATTTTAATTTAAGGACTTTAGATAGTTTATACTCGTATCAAGGAGCTTCATAAATGGTTTAGACTCGTATTTAGGAGTTTTTTTGTTGTTTTTTTTTTCTTGTAAACAGATTATTCTCATGTTAAGGAGCTTTCACTTGATTTAATTTATAAACAGTTTATACTCATGTTAAGAAGCTTTCATATTTGACATGTAGATCTTTTATTCTCGTGTCAAGAAGATTTTGACTTGACTTGACTTGTAGACAATTTATACTCGTATCAAAGAGTTTAGTTAAGACTTGTATTTAGGATCTTTTTCTTTTATACAAAATAATCTTTTTCAAGAACATGACTGAACTTAGAAATTTATCCAAGCTGCCTACGTACCTTTTAAAAGGATCAAGTCATAACGTAGTTCAAAGTGGCATCACATGAATTTTTGTTTATGGGGGGGTGCCGTGCACAGTTTATACTCATGCGGGCCAGGAGTGACTATTCTTTAAGTACTTTAGACAACGTAGAGTATTAGAATTAACCACATAACACCTTAGTGGAGAATTAACAGTTTAACCACTTATATTCACATTGTTGTAGAATTTAGCAATTTAATCACATGCAAAGCTTTTTGGTGATTACCGTTCACAGTTTATACTCATGCGGGTCAGGAGTATTTTTTTCTTTTTTTTTTATTTTTTTTTATTTTTTTTTATTTTTTTATTTTTAAAGGTACATGCAGGTACATTCACACATAATAGCGTTTCAAGACTTCCCGTTGATAGGACCAACTACCAGACCATCTTGGCAGTATTTGAAACATTGATGCCAAGTAGAAGGCACCACGTCTTACTTATGCAACCAAGGACATCCCAATAACATGTTATAAGAGGTTTTGGCATTTATCACATGGAAAAGAGCATTTGAAGTCATGTTACCGATTACTAACTTCAATCTAATTATGGCAAGAGCTCGTTGCCCTCCTTGGTTAAAGCCTTGAATCCCCAAACGACTATTTGAGAGCTCATACATCGGGACATCCAACTCTTTTAGAGTACGTAGAGACAAAATGTTCACAGCAGAACCTCCATCTATCAATATGCGATTCACCTTTCTCTCGCGAGTGTCACCCGTTACGAATAAAGGTCTATTATGGGGTTTTGAGCCCAAAAACAAGTCTTCAACCGTGAAGGTGACTACTGTATAGTTGTCTTCATGATCACATCGTTCTTTTTCATCAGTCGATTCTTCATCACTTGGGACATCATCTTGCTCGCTCGTTACATTACACGCGAAATCTTCATATCCTTCCTTGGAGTTCATGATTGAAGAAAAGTTCGTAGTCCCTTTGTCTTCTTCAAGTAATATTTTTCCTTGTCTCGCCAGTTGCAGAACTCTATCTTTGAAGACAAAGCAATCTTCGATGGAGTGACTTACCAGACGATCATACTTGCAGTATTTTGGGTTGTCAGCATGTCCTGCTTCTTCAGGTCGTTTCATCTCCGACAGTTCAATGAGTTTTTCCCAAATCAAATCGTCAAAAATTCCAGAAACATCAGAGTTGAGGAAAGGATATTGTTTGGCTTGCATCTCCTTCAAGCTTAATTTTCTTTGCCCCCTATCTTGAAGGACTTCTTTCGTTTCCACATCTTTTTTACTTGTGTCTCCCTTGAGTTTGATGGGTCTTACATTGACCGTCATTACTTCCTTTACCTTTTCGTTAGGCGCCCTAGAGGAGAACTTTGCCCCTTTTTTGGCTTCATCTCGGTCCTTGAACCTTTGAGGCTCATGAACAGGTGGATTCTTGACCCCGCTTGCAGACATGCTTAACTCCATATCATGTGCGCGAGTGGCCAACTATTCAAATGACCTTGGTTTAATTCCTTGCAGAATGTATCGGAGACCCCAATGTATCCCTTGAGTACACATTTCAATAGCCGAAGCTTAGGACAATCGATCCTTGCAATTAAGGCTTAGATTCCTCCATCGGTTGATGTAGTCAATAACAGGCTCTTCATCCCACTGCTTTGAATGAGTGAGCTCAATCATGCTGACTGTCCTTCGTGTACTATAGAAGCGATTGAGAAACTCTTGCTCTAGATGCTCCCAGCTATCAATAGAATTCGAATCCAAGTCGGTGTACCACTCGAATGCATTTCCCTTCAATGATCGGACAAACTGCTTCACCAAATGATCTCCATCTGTGCCAGCATCATTGCAAGTCTCAATGAAGTGAGCTATATGTTGTTTTGGGTTGCCTTTACCATCGAACCGTTGGAATTTGGGCAGTTGATATCCAGTAGGCATCTTCAAGCTATCAATTCTTTGGGTGTATGGCTTTGAATAAGTCAAAGATGACTTAGAGCCTCCGTCAAATTTGTCTTTGATGGTTCCCATGATGAATTCTTTGAGTTGGTCAGCTAGTATGAGTCCACTTGAAGAAACATGAATTTCTGACGAAGTCTTCTCATTTTCAGTTTGCTTCACCTCATCTTCTTTAGAAGTTTCTTTTTCATCATGTGTTTCATCTTGCTTGACCCCAGCGCGGTTGGTCTCAGCTTTGTCGACCCTTTATAGCAACTTTAATATTGTGGAGTCTTGCTCTTGGACATGTTTCATCAGCGCCTCTATTGTTTTTGTCATGGTCGCAAGTTGCTCTTCAATGGTTGATGCATTCGTCATCATAACAGGTGCCTCCATTGAGAAATGTGTTGATGAAGCATCGTCTCTAAGATCTTCCACTTGGTTCAAAGGGTTCAAAGGCGGCATATTTCCTTCAACTTGTTGAGAATTTTCTTCCGGAGATACACTCTTGTTTTTTGCCATGCTTCTTGTTATGACATCAACACTTTCACTTGCAGAACTTGAAGAAGTTGACTTGGGAGGAGTTATTTTTGCACTTTTATATCTTGAAGAAAAGAGATGAGAGGTAGAGATGGTCCCACTGGGCGTGCCAGAGATTTGTAACGTAAAATTTCGTATTATTGAATTAATAAACACGAGAACTTCGTACAAATAGATTTTGACCGGATCAAATGAAATATAGTAGATTACAAATCTCTATTATTCCTCTGATTAATTTCTTCAAGAACAATCTTCAAATGGATATGAGACTTTTGGAGACGAATCTTTAGTTTGATCTCCGCCGGTCTTGAATTTGGATTTAATTAACGTTTCTTCGAGGGCTTGACAGCTTGATCTCGAATCGGACGTCGTGATTTCCCAAAAACATGAAGAACACGAATCCTTAGTCTTCGCCGCAAAGTTGATTTTGATCTTCTCTACGTCGGTCTTGACTTTTAATAACGTAATTCGGAGGCTTAGCAGCTTGATTCCAGATTGAACGTTGGTTTTGGGCTTGAACACGCTTGAATCTTCCTTCGGATCTTCCAGAACGCCTTTGGATCTTCAAGAACACTTGAATCTCGTCGAGAGAATTCTCTAGAGCTCTTGAACTTGGAACTTGAATATGAATTGTCTTTTTTTTTTTTCACTTTAGGAAGAGTCCTATTTATAGGTGTTGGAGAGAGTCTTGGAAAAGAAGACTTCAATTTGATTGGTCCATAATTTCTAATATTTATCTCTTAATAATTATTTAAAGAGATGATTAGGAGAGAGAGTCTTGGAAAAGAAGACTTTAATTTGATTGGTCTATGAATTTCCACTTATTTATCTCTTTAATAATTATTAAGAGAAATAATTTTTATGTGGCATTCTTTAATTGACCTTCAAAATATACATGTGGCATTATTTAATTGGCCAACAATGTATATTAAATAATCAATTAATTAACTATTTAATTTAGGAATTAAAATTTGATTAATTTCCCAAAAAAATAGAAAATTATTAAATTGACTATGACATGGAATTTGACACTTGTCGTCATTTTATTGGCTCAAATTTAATTGCCTACAAGCGCAAAATATTTACTCTAATTTTAGTAAGTTTAGGCGGGGTGTTACACAAAATGCCAGTGTAATTGGTGGCTGTAACACCCCGCCTTGGCTAGATTTGACTTTTTAAAATTAGAGTAAATTTTTCACTTTTATTTTCAAAATGTCGTACGAGCTTATTTTCGAAAATACTTATCTCCTGCGGGATACAACTAAAACTTTCTTAACTTACTATCTCGGACATTTTAAAACATGCAACCAAATCGAGCCACTATTGCGATAAAAGAATTATACATGCAGCCCGTCTGTCTCGCACAAACCACTTAGCGGAAGCATAAAGTATGGAATACAATCATACAACTTAATATATAAATTGGTTCATGACTCCCCGGCTCATTACCACTACTTGCCACGCTGGCTCACTCGGCACGCTAGACTTCGTCACCTAAAATAAGAAAACTGTGGGAGTGTGAGCACATCTGCATCCTCGTGGGAAAAAGTAGAACTGTAATAATCTTAACTGTAAACATACACTTAAAAGCAGCATACAAAAATATAAGTTGTACTGTACTGTAAACTTTTCTTTTCTTTCTTTACGGTGGTCAAAAGACCCTCGGCCTTCGGCCGCTCGTGTGCATACCCCGATGGGATATTAAGGCCCTTGGCCTCCATCGGGTCCCAAGATGGGATATTAAGGCCCTCGGCCTCCACCTGGGAGAAACTAACTATCTCGAACATACCTCTGCCATGGTACATATATTATATATGATGTGGAATCCAGTACATAACCCCCACATCTCTGTAAGACCAGTACTGAATAAAACAGCCTTTATAATAACGTGTCATGAACATAAATATATAAGAGCTTAAACTGCAAACTTTTCTTTTCTTGCTTTACTGTGGTCAAAAGACCCTCGGCCCTCGGCCGCTCGTGTGCACACCCCGATGGGATAGTAAGGCCCTTGGCCTCCACCGGGTCCCAAGATGGGATATTAAGGCCCTCGGCCTCTACCTGGGAGAAACTAACTAAACCAAACTTTAACCGTTCGGGTAAATATCTTACTAACTTACCTTATACAGGATAACTAAAATGCGCAATGTGAATGCGCAATCTAACGCCCTCTAAAGGCTCCCACCTGGTATACTGTAAAAATATCTGACTGACGCAAGTGCTGAAATGTTGGGGTAGCTGTTGGAGGCTCGACTCTCCTTAAGCTACCAAAATATTCAAGAAATATATCTTCTCAGATAATCTCTTAAATATTGAATCAAACATATCATATTTAAATAATACTAATTGAGAGATAATCACTCAAGTCTAAGCATGCTAACTTATTTTAACAAAATAAGCTAAAGGAACCCTCAAATCTCATGATTTTTATAAAATCATATTTAACTCTAAAAACGTTGAAACTTAGCAGTTATATACTACACGTAGACATGCATCTCTAGTTAAAATTTCAGCTCATTATCATGTCATTAGCTTGGTCAACCAATTACATAAACTTTGCACTTAAACATGCATTTGACCCCTATAACTTCTTGGAATTTTATAAAATCCCACACTTAGCTTCTAAAGCTGAAACTTTGTGAAATTACTCATAACTCATACAAAAAATGCTCATTAAAATTTCACATCAAATACGCATGTATTGAGGGAGTTCTATGACCATAAAATTCAACATGACATGCATACGGTTTAAAATATATAACTCACTCATTTCTGAAATAAAATCATGAAATTTGATATGCAAGCTCTTAACTCATGTATAAATATGTCCATAAAATTTCATAATTTTATCTTGAGTAGAACTCGAGTTATTCGCATTTGAAGTCATAGCTGAAATCTGCCATATAAAAATCAACTTGCATACTTATCTTCAAAAATCTATAACTCGAGTTATACTAGTCTAAATGACTTGATTCTTGATCCTATGCACTCCTCTTTTACAAAACAAATAGCCATAAAATTAGCACAATACAAGGTTTTTCATAGTATAGTCAAAAACCGCATGAAAACAGCACATAAGAAACACTCATGCGAGCTGGGACAACTTTAACTTGTTGCATGCTTATATACACTTAAAAACTGAACATATATAGCATAATTATACATCAATCAACTCCTCATCTCATCTATAATATTATTTTAAAATGATTTGAGCACACCAACCTCTTAATCTTCATAAAAAATGCAAGAGAAGTTGGGTATGCTCGGCTGCAGCCTTTCTCTTCTTGCTCTCAACTTTGTGCTTAATCTCTTCGACTTTTCTTGAACTTGAAGCCTCAAAATACTTCTATAGGGAGTGTAGAATAAGGTAAAAGTGATATAATATATTTTGTAGCAAGAGTTGATGGCTAGAACTTGAAATCACTCTCAAACATGCACTCGGGATTTGGAACTTTCCTCTTGGCACTAGCTATTTGCTCTCGGTTTTTATGGAGTAATAAAGGGACTTTGCTTGGATTTCACTAAGTGTAGAGAGGAGACTCAAAGGAGCTGAAATGGGATCCTAAGTAGGTCCTTTGGGCGGAGCTTCTTAAGCTAGAAGTGGGAAACATAGTGAGAGACAAAGTCTTGTGCATGCTAACTCCAAGGTGCTTGTGTGGGGTTCTTGCATGATGGTGGGGCACTTTGAGCACTAGAATCTTATCATGTGCGTATATAGAGGGCTGAAAAGAGCTGACATGGTATGGTCCATGCACTAGTGAAAGTGGGAAGCAAAGACTTACATGGTGAATATAATAATTCAACACTCATGCTAACTTGATTAAGCATAAACAATAGCTAACGAAGTCTTTGACATTGGTAATCCCTCTTAGGCTGAAATTAGGCTTAACATGCTTCTATTATTCTCTAAATCACACGCATGGACTAGAATTTAGAGATGAAATGACCAAGGGCTCGGTTCATGGCTCACTCTCGGGTGAGTGGCGCACGCGCGGCTAGGGGCGTGCGTATACTTAGGCTCGGTTCTTACTATGATCATGCCATCCATAAGGCATTAAAACGAGCCCATGGCCATACTAATTCTAGGGTTCAAGGCTCAAGGACTCGATGGCTCAATGCATTGGCCCAGCGAACACGCTGCTAGGGTACGACGCGAGATAGTCGATGATACGGCACGAGCATAATATCAAACTTATAAACTAACAACATGAGCCCATAATTAACATATAAACACAAATATAACCACATAATTCATGTAATAATTAACTTAGAAAATCAACTCGAAAATCTGAAATTACCGATTTCACTTTAAAGTCTAGCAAGTGAAACCGTTTTTACTATCTCGGACATTTTAAAACTTGCAACCAAATCGAGCCACTATTGCGATAATGGAATTATACATGCAGTCCGTCTGTCTCACACAAACCACTTAGCAGAAGCATAAAGTATGGAATACAATCATACAACTTAATATTTAAACTGGTTCATGAATAATGGGACATAAAATGGTGGGTGAAAATGTCCCCGGCTCATGACCACTACTTGCCACGCTGGCTCACTCGGCACGCTGGACTCCGTCACCTGAAATAAGAAAACTGTGGGAGTGTGAGCACATCTGCATGCTCGTGGGAAAAAGTAGAACTGTAATAATCATAACTGTAAACATAAACTTAAAAGCAGTATACAAAAATATAAGTTGTACTATACTGTAAACTTTTCTTTTCTTTCTTTACGGTGGTCAAAAGACCCTCGGCCTTCGGCCGCTCGTGTGCACACCCCGATATTGTTCTGTTTCAGCCCAGAAGCAACCGAACAGCACCTGAGCAGCTTTCGTTCAGTCTGAACATCACACAGACAGCCCTTAAATAGCCCGACAATGATACGAACGTCCCAAACAGCTTTGCGAGCATCCCGAACAATGTACTGCAACACAAGCGTAACAGAAAAAGGAAAAAAAACGAGAAAATATGGGAAGAAGGGCATGATGATACCTTTCAGTCAATTGATCAATCACCTCGTGGACAGAAACTTGAGAGATGAACGTAGATGAAATTTTAATGTAGTCTACGAAAAATCTGCACATAAAGCCAGCTAATACGTGAATAAGAGGACAATACGCAAACATGGAAAGAGCATGAGTAAACTCGAGACCCCTGAAACAAAGCGTGAAAAAAAAGCCTAGATCAAACCTCTGCGATCTCCTAATGTGAGAACATAGGAAGCTTTTGAGCTCTTTTTATAGATGGTGCGATGGTCTGCTTACTACTTAGAAAAGTAGCAGGGCTTTAAAGTAGAGTCCTAATAAGTTCTAGATGTTTACTCTTCTTTTGTGAGTAGAGTCTGTAAAGTAGCAGGGCTTTTATGTTGCAGACTCAAGAGGGGTTGCTGTTGCTGAATCATGTCGGCATAATTATTCCTATTGAGTTCTCCAAATATGATTAAAAGAGGTAGAAGTTTTGTGAATAAAGGAAACTTAAAAAGGAAATTGGTTGATAAGTCTGGCCATGACCTTCGGTTTATTAAATTGTGGAAGTGGGCTCAGTGCTTTACATGTGATTTAATATTGGGGCCAACAATTTATTCCATGGCCCAATCCACTATACGTACTTAGGCCTTATTATATGGAAATCACGTGGGCCAAAAGAGTAATGGGTGAGGGCTTAGAGCATATTTATGGGCCAAGTATTAATTATGATGGTGGATCATTTACTATATTAGGCCTTATTAAACTTTGTAAGTCTATATCATTTTCCTCAAAAACCAAGTCAAAGAAATTTGTGACTTATTCACTCCACGGCGTGTCGTCCGTGAACAAGTCTCGAGGGAGCATTTGTAGGCAATTAAATATTGAGCCAATAAAATGGCGACAAGTGTCAAATTCCATGTCATAGTCAATTTAATAATTTTCTATTTTACTTGGGAAATTAATCAAATTTTAATTCCTAAATTAAATAGTTAATTAATTGATTATTTAATATACATTGTTGGCCAATTAAATAATGCTACGTGTATATTTTGAAGGTCAATTAAAGAATGTCACATATCATTTTCTTGGAGAGAAGAATAAATAATTATTTCTCTTAATAATTATTAAAGAGATAAATAAGTTGAAATTCATGGACCAATCAAATTGAAGTCTTATTTTCTAAGACTCTCTCCCCTAATTATCGCTTTAAATAATTATTAAGAGATAAATATTAGAAATTATGGACCAATCAAATTGAAGTCTTTTTTTCCAAGACTCTCTGCAACACCTATAAATAGGGCTCTCCCCGAAGTGAAAAAAAGACAATTCATATTCAAGTCCCAAGTTCAAGAGCTCTAGAGAATTCTCTCGACGAGATTCAAGTGTTCTTGAAGATCCAAAGTCGTTCTTGAAGATCCGAAGGAAGATTCAAGCGCGTTCAAGCCCAAAACTGACGTTCAATCCGGAAACAAGCTGCCAGCCTCCGAATTGCGTTATTAAAGTCAAAGTGTTTTGAAGATTCTAAGACGTTCTTGAAGATCCTAAGGAAGATTCAAGCGCGTTCAAGCCCAAAACCGATGTTCAATCCAAAATCAAGCTGTCAAGCCTCCGAATTACGTGATTAAAAGTCAAGACCAGTGTAGAAAAGATCAAAATGAAATTTGGGGCAAAGACCAAGGATTCGTGTTCTTCACGTTCTTGGGAAATCACGACGTTCGATTTGAGATGAAGCTGTGAAGCCCTCGAAGAAACGTTAATTAAATCCAAATTCAAGACCGGCGGAGATCAAACTAAAGATTCGTCTCCAAAAGTCTCATATCCATTTGAAGATTGTTCTTGAAGAAATTAATCAGAGGAATAACAGAGATTTGTAATCCACTATATTTTATTTGATCCGTTGAAAATCTATTTGTACGAAGTTCTCGTGTTTATTAATTCAATAATACGAAATTTTGCGTTACAGCGCTATGATTAGAAAACACTGATTTAATTTTCGAAAAACTCTTAACAGTTTTGTCGGAAGTACTTTAACTTTTAATCTATGGGATGCTACTCAACTTAAATCGGATTTTTTTCTCTTTTACTACTACGCATGCAACCAAGTAAAATTCATTACTCTAATAGGTGCCAAGCAAGATACAAATTAGGCATGTGTAAACTGAAATTCTGAATTCTGAAATATTGTTCTGAATGACGTTCTGAATACAGAAGCAAATATAAGTTCAAACAACAAGGACAAGCATGCAACAAACAAAACATAAGATAAAGCATAAATAATTCAAACAATACAAGACATGCCATAACATAAATATCATCGTCTATGACCACTACCACATCTAGTTCACGTGCAACGCAGAACTCCGTCACCTGAAAATGGTTAGTGGGGGGCGTGAGCATAAATAATCCACGTGCTCTGCCAGAAACGGACACTGAATATTTATCACATTTAATAACAAATCATGAAAATGACATATGCATAAATAAATCAGCTAACTTTGGGACTAATGTTAATCCGGTACTTATATGCACACTCTGGGGGTCCCCTTCCATAGATGTCCAGGTTGGGCACGACACCACTCATCTGGACGCTCGACTTAGGCTGGGCATCACACCACTCATCTAAGTCATAACTAGAATTCTTGACCAAGATGGGATCACTCATCCGTCTCGGTCCATCAATCTACTTACACACATACTTCAGATACTATAAGCAATTTAAAGCAATGAGATACTCAGTATAGGATCCCCATCTAAATGCTGGCGAATGCAAAAGTCTTGAACTATCTGGTAGCAAGTGGAGACTCGACTCTCCTCAGGCTACAATAACATTGAGCGAAATATTCTAAGTACTGGGCTCAAAATGAACACTCGAATCTTATTATCTGATCCGACTAGGTTCGCTCACTCAGTTTTAAAATCATTTACTATAAAATATAATTATTAATTCGAATAATAACTATTATATGGTACAGTAAAAAAATATACTTATTACTCAATTAATATAATATGTAATATTTTCGTCTTAATTAACAGAATTGGTTTGTTGGATATTATGTGTCACGTGGGTATAATTTATGAGGTGAAGTTTATGAGGTTTTGTTTAATGGAATTGTAGCATCCTCACCACTTGTATTTTATTTCTAGACAAAAATGTCGCCCCAAATTTTTTCATACATTTTTATACAATTGAATCTGTTGGTAAAAAAGAGTTCTTGATAGCATGAATCCCAATAAGGCCCCCGGCCTTGATGGTATGTCCCCTCTTTTCTACTAAAAATTTTGGAACATTGTTAAATCTAATCTTTGCATTGCCATTCAGAGTTTCTTTGAATCTAGCCAAATCCTAAAAAGCTGGAACCACACAGCAATCACTCTGATTCCAAAATGCCCTAACCCTACTCATGTTGCTAATTACAGGCCATTAGCCTGTGTTGTGTTCCATATAAAATCATTTCTAAGATTTTGGCTTTTAGACTTAAACATTGCATGCACTCATGCATCTCTGAAAACCAAACTGCATTCATTCCTGGTAGGAGTATGTTGGATAATGTAGTGGTTGCACATGAAGCTATCCACTATTTGAACAGACACATTTTTGGCAATAAATTCTTTATGGGTTTAAAGCTTGATATGGCAAAGGCTTTTGATAGAATTGAGTGGACTAACATTAGGAAAATCATGTTAAAAATGGGGTTCCATGCTAAATTTGGCAATTGGGTCATGGCATGTGTCACTTCTTCTCATTATTCTTTTAACATTAATGGCTCTGTTAGTGGTTTTGTGGTTCCATCTCGAGGCATAAGGCAAGGAGACCCCATTTCTCCATATATTTTCATTAATGTTGCTGAGCTATTCTCTTGCCTCATTAAAAAAGCTGTTGCTAATGGAGATTTACAGGGAATTAAACTTTCTAGAAATGGCCTTACCCTCAGTCACCTATTCTTTGCTGACGACACAATCCTTTTCTGTCATGAAAATACCTAAAATGCTGTTGCTATCCTTCAAATCCTCCAAACCTACCAACTGTTAACTGGCCAAAAGGTAAACCTGCAAAAATCATTAATTTTTTTTAGCAAAAACACTCCCATGTTAACCCAGAACTCCATTTGCACCACCCTTCATGGCATCCAACATCAGCTTTTATGTAAATATCTTGGCCTACCACTTCAAATTGGTCACTCCAAAAAAAAGACTTTCAGCTATGTGACTGATGTGGTCAAGTCTAGGATTTTAAGCTGGAAGAATAAGTTTGTTTCCCCTGCTGGCAGAGAAATCCTTATCAAATCAGTTCTCAGTGCATTACCTGTTTTTGTGATGTCATGTTTTATTCTCCCCATTTCAGTATGTGATGAGATAAACAGGTTAATTGTTGAGTTCTGGTGGAACAAAGGTAATAAAACTGACAGAGGAACGCATTGGAAAAGCTGGAAACTCATAACTCTTCCCCTAGATAATGGAGGGTTGGGCTTCTCTAATATGAAGATTTTCAATGAAGCTCTCATTTTCAAGCAGCTGTGGAGAGTAATCACCCAGCCTAACCTCCTCTTGAGTAGAATTCTGAAATGAAAATATTTTCCTAAAGGCACCTTCCTGGAATCCAAACTTCCTGCTAGCAGCTCCTGGTTATGGAGAAGCTGGATGAAAGTTTGCCCCTCTTTCAAACAGCACGTTAGAATGATCATTGGTGATGGTCAAACAACACTTATATGGAAACATCCTTGGCTGCACAATCTCTCTAACCTTAAGTCCAAGAAGAATCCCAGCTGCACTCTCACCATATCCAAAGATTGCAATCTCATGAACCAAGCAGATAGCAGTTGGAATGTTGATCTAACTAGAGACACCTTCTCATATCAAGAAGCGGATGCAATCTTTCACATCAATATCCAAGATAGATCTGGACATGACATACGTGTTTGGGACTTAGACAACAAAGGTTTCTTCTCAGTCTCCTCAGCTTACGCTAAGCTAATCAAAAGCAAAATCAACCAGCTAGATGTTTCTGAATCTAGCACACAGTCCACCTGGATCAGTAAAGTCAGAGCATTAAGCTAGAAACTGAAGGTCAAAAGGAAATTGAAGCACTTTATTTGGAAGTGCTTCAGTAACACCCTCCCTGGATGTGTTAACCTTGCCAAAAGAGGCCTGCTCATTGATACCATTTGTCCTATTTGTGGGGATACTGAGAAAACGGTTGAGCACATATTTTTCCACTGCTTCAGGGCTAAAACAATTTGGAAGCTGGCACCTCTGAGCTGGACCTGCACCCAAGCTGAGACTCCATGCTTCAAGCATTGATGGAGGGACATCTGCTTAACCACAAGTTAGGTTGCTGTTGATAGGATTGAGCTCAGCACATACATCTTGTGGTGGCTCTGGAAATCCAAGAATTTTTGGATCTTCAAGAAAGCTTGGCTTCCAGAAAAGGAGATAATCAAATCACTCTTCTTGAATGGCAAGAATTTTCTGCAGTTCATCAGCATATTTGATTTTTGTTGTTTCTGCTGGTTTTTGATCTGTTTTTAGTTTGTTTTGGTTGACTGTCATTATCTCCCTCTATTGCCTCTCCTGTGATCTCCCCTCTCCTCCCTCCTGGTTATTCCCTAGCTAGGTTCTTTAGTTCAATGGCTAGTTATTCTTTTTGTATTAATCCTAGATAGGTTAGCTAAAGGTCTCAATATTTTTACTGCCTTTTAGTGGCTTATCTTGGTATTTTATGGCTTAGTTCCCTTTGTGGAACTCCTGATTTGTATAGGTCATTTGGCCTCTCGAACTCTGTACATTTTCTGAAGTTTATTCATATCTATCGTTTCGAGAAAAAAAGAAAACAATTATTTTTTTATTAATATTAATGTCTTACTAATTCAAAACCTTTATTAATTATGGTATAATGTTGAAACTAAATTAAGGAATATAGTGTCTGGATTTCTTTATACCAAGTCAAAATCTTTTATACAATCATTCCTACATGGCACACATCTCAGTAGTAGTAGAGGTCGTCGCAACCCTTGCGAGCAAAAACGTATAGAGGAATCGTAGTGCCCCGTTTCTTTGAATAAAAGCATAGCTCAACTTTTATTTATTTTTAAGCTTGAGTATTGCTATTAACTTTTAGAATTTAATTCTAAATGGAAAAAAATTATTATTTAGCCTTAATGTTATTAAAATGAGATTTCTTATAATAAATTAGATAAGCAAACTAATTAACCTTATTAATTAATTTTCCTAAGCCAAATGAACTAAATAGGTTAATTGATTTGTTTATCTTAATGTTTTTTTTTTCCAAAACGATAGATATAAATATTGAAAGGAAGCGAGCAAAGCCCAAATACAATCAAGGTACAACTGAAAAGAACAACATGAGAGGTGCATCTAACAAGATGACCTAGAGCCTCAACAAACAAACAAAACAAGAGGAAACAAAATAAATGGACAAGTGATCACCACTGCCACAAAGCCTAGTAAATCACTTGACCCAACTACAGAATAGAACAATAACAAGCTAAGACTAAAAAGGAACACAATAAAAAAACAGAAACAGAAGAAAGCGAAACAAACTCCAACCAGTCAGAATGGGCTACCTTAACTACAATGTGAGGTGGTGGGAGAGAGCCTTGAAAAATCCACTGGTTTCTGGTTTACCAGAGCCACCATAGAAGATAGGTGGACAACTGGATCGTGTGTTCATCAACCTCTAAGTGAGTTGTTGAGCAAACAAATTGCCACCAGGTTCTGAAGGAGCCAGTAAACATGGAAATGCCATGCCAGTGGACTTGTGCCAACTCCCAGGTTCTGCAAGCCCTAGGGCAATTAAGTAAAACATGCTCCAGTGTTTTAGGGTACACCTCATTTTAATGTGTCTAATAAATCAATTTCTCTAGCCAGAGAACGTTCCCATTTTCTCGTCGGAGAGTGGTTCGTTTTTATCTCCTTCCTCCGTTATTTGTGAAATATTTGGGATTATTTGTTTATTTAGTTATTTCATTATTATTATTATTATTAATTATTATTATTATTATTTTTATTATTAGTCTAATTATCTAAATGCCTATTATTATTATATAAATATTATTGTGTGAATTATATAACTATATATTAATTATTTTGTGTGCAATATATGTGTATATATATATATTTATATTTATGTGACCGTCTCATTTTATTTATTTCCGAGCATCGTATATTACCGATCAATCGATCTGGGCCTGAATATTCGTAAGAGTTTAATCGAGAAGAGCCAGCCTTGAACCGCGACTAGGCCCGAAGATCCGGCGACCCGCGCCCGCCGTGAGCCCGACCGGGTTCCATCTCTTCTTTTTATTTTTTGTTGGCCAAGTAGGGCATGAGAACCCGAAGCTCATACTATTTGTACGTGAGATGTTTTCCCCTCAGCAACCTTTTGTTCCCAGCAGAAACCTCCCCCTCTCATCCTCGCGAGCAAAATCGAAAAAAAAAGAAGAGAAAAATCCAATCACCATTCACCTCTCCTCTCTCGTCGTTTTGGTAGAAAGGAGAAATATTTCTCTGCTCTTTCTCGCTCGACCATCATCAACGCGTCCCTTTCCCTCTCGGTTCCTATAAAAAAAAGAGAGAGAGAATCGAAAAAACAGAGCATAGAAGAAAAAAAAGAGAACCTGATCATTTGCTCGCCATCAACGACCATCATCATCATCAAATTCGTCGTGACTCACAAATTCAATCCCGCAGCTAAAGTTGCGTGAAGCACCCCAGCTAATCCTTCAAGCATCCATCCCACAGATTTCTCCCCGCAACATTCATCTCCCCGTAGCAAACTCTCGGCCGACCACCACCTTCCCCGGTGAACTCGAGCAACAACAGGCGCGAGGAGGCCGAGCCGAGAAGCCCGCGAGCAGCAAAGTCGCGAGAACAGCAGTCCGCGAGCATCATCTCCATCACCACGTCCCGACAGCACCACCGCACCCATATTGCTGCAGTTCGGGTCCCGTCGGGTCCCGTTGGAGTGCCGAACTTAGCCGTCGAGTTTTGTCGGGTTCTGTCGGAGTGTCGAGCAAAGTCGGCGAGTCCCGGCGTATTATTTTTGTTTTCCCGCTGCTCTTGCTTGTCCCTGCTCGCGTGATCAGCCCCTGTCTGCCCAAACGAGAGGCTCTAGTTGCCGAACTTGAGCCCCACGCGCGACCCTAGTTCTATTTTTCCAGTCGTCTCCTTCGCGAGTTTCAGCCCCGTTGCTCCTGTCCGTTGTTCAAGCGTGTTAAAATTTTAGGTACGCAAATATCCAAATTTTCACACAAAGATCAGAAATTAAAAAACGCAGCGGAAAATAAAATTTAGCCTACAAGTAAAATCACTTGTAGACTAAGGCAACATGCCAAAAATTCACTAGAACAAATCAACTTCAATGTGTTTTATACAATTCCAAAACAATCACCAACACGTCTAGTGAAATACGAAAATAATAAATCGCGAGTTCGAACGAGAGCGAATAACACAATAATCCCAAATATGATATGAGAATAACAATAAAGAACACAAGCCCGAAAAATCTGTCCTCGAAACTTCTCGCTTGTCCGTCGTTCTCAACAAAAATAAACTTCACGCACAGAAAACTCCAAGAATCAGATAAGTGCTTGATAGTTCCACATGCTTGCTGCTCTTTTTCCTTGTCGTTGCCTGCTGCTAGAACTCCACGTTGAAGCTTCACTTTGCTGCTCTCCAAAAGATAATGCATGCCAAGAATAAAATTAATTCTCCCCAAAAACTTTAATATACCGAGAAGAATATAATTGCTGCTCCCTTTTTCATTTGCACGCCCAGAAAGTTTTTCTTCATCTCCAAGCCAAATCTTTTCATATATTTTTCTTCCTTTTCCTAGTAGGAGACCTAATAAGATAAGGAAACTTCTAAACACAATAATTTTCTCCCATAAATAATAAACTAATAAATATATATACAAAAATTAAAATACAGAAAAGCAAAATAAAACATATTAAAATATGTTTCTAACAATCTCCCCCTTTTTGCTTTTCTGAACAAAACCAAACAAACCAAAAAACAAAATCTCAATAATCCCTCTCAATTTAAGACACCATATAAAAGAGATAGGGAAGAGATATGCAAAATCTCAATACACTCCCTCAATTTAAGACACCATATAAAAGAGATAGGAAAGATAAATGCAAATAGTGATAAAGTCGAGCACTCGACGATCTCGCTCTCCCTCTCCCCTTTTTTGGTCAGAAAGCATGGACGATAGACATTGGATATGAAAGTTGTGTGGCCCGATCTCGGCTTCGACTCCCCCTCAATCCTTGCACCAGAAGTCTCGTCAATCATCGTGCACAGCCTTAACACCATTGGCAGCCTTAACATCTCCAGCCTTGGCTTACCATCACTCACACTGCCATTATCAGCATATTCAAGTTCTTCATCAATGTTCTTATTCAAGCTAATGGTCCTTATTTCTGCTTCCAACACTTCAGGATTATTAGGCATTAATGCGAATTCCATGGTCCCACTGCTATTATCTGCATATTCTTATCTACTTCATGGATACTCATCGCCAATTGAATATCACGGGTAGAAAGTAAGTGTTACCTCCCAAGAGTAACCGAAACAACATATAATGCACAAAGACTTGGACACTCATGAAATTATGGACCATGCTCAGGACAGAATCCCCGCATGCATGTTCAAGTCATCCCAGTTAAGATTTGGTACAAAACCCATTAGCAGCCCAAGCTTTTTGACCATCCTTATCCATTGTGACTTCAAGAATCTAATTTCTGCTTGAGGATTCACGACTGACTGAGGCGGCTCTCCAGCAATAGTACGCGCTACCTCTATTTTAAAATCCTGATACGAGCTTCGTCGGGCTGCCGAACACTGAGAGTGAGATGTTGCGAGGTGAGATGCCAGTGGTGAAGGCGAATGATTTTCCGGCAAGAGAACAAATAGCAGAGGACGAACAAGGCAGACAATTAGTCGAACCCGAAGATGAAGGGGATGTCGCGGTCTGTGGCGGCTGTGGCTCGGAAGCGGTGAAGGAATAGTCGCGGTCTTAGACGGCAGCGACACCTGGTAGAAAACCAACACAATCAAAACACGCACAAGCAGGAGATCGAAATTGCCGTACCTTGTTCGAATATCTAAGCCCAAGAGAAAAGGACACAAGTACTTGGGTCAGATGACCGTTCGGGGAGTCGTGGACGGTTGGAAATGGCAGAGGTGCGCTCTCACCTCTGGAGCACATAGTCCGAACATTGTGGGCCGCGAGCATAGACCGGAGAAGCAGGAACTGGCTTCGCCGGCAGAGATTCGTCATCACCATGGGGGGGACGGTCACCGCGAAAGTCGACCAGGCGGCGGCAGACGGCGAGTCGCTGCGGTCGACGATGTTTCTCCGCGTTCATTGAAGTAGGACCGACCAGATTCTTGTGAATGACGAGTGAATTTTTGGCTAGAGGATAGTAATAGCAGAGTGTCATCAATTTCTTGGCAGGTCGGAAGCCGCGATTTTTTGAAGAGGTGGCAGCCGACATCAAATCTTTGCGGCAGAGACGAGGGTGGAATTTGGATGGAGCCATCGGAAATTTTAAGCTATCGATGTTTGTTGCCTGAGAGAATTTTAAGAAGACAAAAACTAGGGCAGGAGTTAGGGGAAGATGATGCTCTGTGAGAGAGAAAAAGAAGAAAAAAAGATAATACTTAGAGAATGGAACATTGTCCATTTTGTGTTGAATAACATGAAGAAATGAAATTAAAAAAATGTGTCTCCAATGGTAAGCATTAATTGTGGTATAAATTGTGATGTGTAAAATTGTAATTGGTTGAAAAAAAAAGATAAATTAAATAAATAATATAATATATTGTAGAAGTTGTTTAGAATGGCTTCTACATCTAAAAGTCTTTCTAGACATTTACCATGCCACATTTGATTATTTGTGCCATGTGGCAATAGAAAAAAAGAATAGAAGAGCATTGGAGATGCTCTAATAGGAAAAAAACGTGAAATAGAAACTTAGCAAAAATAACGTGAAACCAATTTTTTTAAACGATTTTTTTTTCATTTTTTTATATAATAGAAGCAAAAAGAAGTTCATAACTGGGAAAGAATACAAGACAACAGCAAATTTCTCTAAGGCGTGGGCACGACTTAATGTAAAGCACAACAACTAGAGGTGGGACCGGTCCGGTTCTTGTGAATTTTTTTAGGAACCGGGACGCTTTTTTTCATATACTCTCGATTCGGTTGTTTGACAAAAAATTTCAGTAACTGTTTTAGAACCGAACAGTGGACAACGGTTCGGTTAACCAATTTTTTTTGAAAAAACCGACTGTATCCAATCTCATCTTAAAAATGAAAAATATTGCCCGTAAATCAATTTCCAATATATCAAAGATTCACATATCTTAAATTAATTCTCAAAATCACATAGCCACCACTTTGTTCCTTCCTACTCTCTCTTGTCTTCTTTTATGAATTTGTAGATCTGCAAAACTCTCAGTTTTTGAAGCCACAAAGAAGGGCGCAAGTCAAATTAATTGTAATCTCGGTTGGATGGTGACGACGATCGGCTGGTTGCGGTTGTTAGACTGCGGTCATAGCAATCGACTTTGATTGATTTCCAGCTCCGGAGAAGGAAAGAAGATAGTAGGTTTGAAGATCAGATCTCGTGCAAAGCATTCCGGAGAACGGTGAGCAGATAGCATCAATAGCGTTACAAGCGAGTAGGGATTTTAGGAAAGCAATAAAGTCGGCAAATCATTTTTTTTTTGCGGTCTTATGGTGACGACGACGGCGACTGGGGACTAAGGTAGGAGAACTTGAGAAACTGGAACGAAGTTTGCAACAAGAAGAAGAATTAGGGCATCATATGGGTTAGGTGTGAGAAATTGGGTTGAAAGGATTAAAATGGAGTGAAATAATTTCGTGGGCCACATTTACAAATAATAGATTTGGGCCTGTGTTGTCATAATGGCCAGTGCTATTTGTTGAGCTCAGCCAATATCAACGGTTCTTCGGTTCTTGATGTAGCCAGAAAACAAAAACCGAAAACCGGAACCAAATTTAAGAGGAAAGTAACCGAACCGAAAAAATCATAACATACTAACAATTAACCGAACCGAACCGACTTATTTCGGCTCGGTCCAGTTCGGTTTTCCGGTTCTCGGTTCTAAAATCCCACCCCTAACAACAACAAGCAAGAACAACTTGACAACAAAAAAAATAAAAAATAAAAAATAAAGATGGACTAAAGAGATGCAAACTCACAAGAGACTCATTACGGACAAACCAAAATAATAAGAATCATATCAACACATGAATATCAAAACCGTAAATATAGACTTCACAATCATAATGCACGTCAATCTCATAGTCGCCCAAATTTTCCAAACTCGCGAACTCACTCCACAGAAAGCACTATTCATTCGAAGACATAGAAGATAGTTCCATAATTCACACAATGCACAAAAAAAACAAGACCATAGCTTATACATTCACCAAGTATGCATGTCCTAATTATGTCTAAAAAAAATGCCTAAAAAAATAAAAAGAAATAAAAAAAAAAACGTGAACGATATAATCGAAGTTAGCACAAAACAAATAGTGACACACTTAACACCTTCACACAGACTAAAAATACCATTTCATTTTTTTTTTTTTACACGAAGGAACAATGACCATGAGGTAGCTTTCACACTAAACCAAAGGTAGCCTTCTTTCTACATGATCATACCTCTTTCAACATATTTTTAATTATAGAAGAATTCGGTCACAAGGATTAGCTGCACTCTCTGGAGTAGGTAGCTCTTTCCCTTAAGAGTCTCCAACATGTTTTCTTTTTATTTTTTTTTTTAATCCATTTATCGAGTGAAAAATGCACCACTACAACTTCATGCCTCCAACAAGTATACCGTTTATGCAATAATAATACAGATCATGAATGAAAAGAAATAAAAAGACGCATGTATGCAAAAACTCGTGTTACAACGATGATGCATCGTGGAAGTTGCAACATGATTCCTATTCTAGTTCAGACAATGCAAAAAATGATATATTTTCTTAAGTTAGAAAATCCCTCATAATCTAATGTCTTGGTGAATATATCGGCTAAATAATTCTCGATCCCTATGTACTCAATGCAAAATATGCATTTCTCAACTAAATCTCGAATAAAGTGATGTCTTATATCTATGTGTTTTGTGCAAGAATGTTGAACCGGATTTTTTGAAATATCAATCGCACTCTTGCTATCACAATATACGGTTAAGAAATCACTATGTCGACAATAATTCTCAATTATTTGATTTATTCGTAAAAGTCGACAACAAGAAAAATTTGATTTCATATCATGCAAAGACACCATATTATTCAGAAGAATTTTTTCAAAAAGATTATTATTATCACTATTGAAAACACCACATAACTTCCTTACAATTAGATGAAACAATCTACCCTTTGTTACCTCACCAAAGGATCGCGACAAAGGATGGAATCTCTAAACTACTCTTCCCCGATCAGGAACATCATCATCAGATCTTGTCTCAGCCTCGGAAATTGTATTTTGCTCGTCAGAGATACGTGTTGCCTCAAATGCTGTGTCTGGTGTCGTGTCAGGTGTCATGACATCTGGGGCGACACCTGGAGCAGAAATATGTAGCGGAAGGTCTAACACTTCCCGAACGTCATCCGCAGCATTTTTGACCTGATAGAAATTTTGGGTAGTTCGTACACCTGCCAAAATACATGAATTAGACTCATCAAAAACTTCACAAGTCTTACTATCAAATTTAACATGGAGATTATCATCACAAAGTTGACTTATGCTAATCAAGTTAGCCTTAAGTCCATCAACCAACAACACATTCTGAAGCTCTGGGAGACCATCAACATTGAGTGTTCCCCGTCCAATAATGTTTCCATGTTCACCTCCTCCGTATGTAACACGCCCACCTTCATAAGGTTCTACATTATACAAGAACTCACGAGTGCCGGTCATGTGACGCGAGCACTCACTATCGAGGTACCAAGATCCTGCAATGTTAGACTTCAAAGATGTATGAATTAAATTGCATTTCAAATCATATTTCAGAACCTAAACAAATTTTGATTTATATTTAGTTCTACTTCTGTGGTTTATGGACATATTCCGGGACACGGGAGGCACCACTGGTTCAAAAGACCTATCAAATGAATGCAATTTATAACAATAAGGTCTAATGTGTCCCGGTGCATGACAATAATGACACACATACCGACGCCTTCGTTGTTTAGTATTCTTAGAAATCTTTGGCGTAGATTTTGAAAAAGACTCACTTGTTTCCTCTGATGGACGAACAAATATAGTAGGCTTAAAACCAAGTCTCGCTTTCTTATGATTATGTTCAAGAGCAGCTAGGGCATCCAATTGACTCTTACCGGTGTTATGTCGTTGGAAGGTCTGACGGGAGTATTCAAGTTCCTCTCTTACCTTCACCAACTTTTGGTCATGACCAGAGATGGTCACCTCCAATTGGGTTATGGTAGACTTTAAAGCATCGTTCTCCTCTTTCAACTTTTTAGCCTCTGACTTCATCCTCTTATTCTCATCATTTAACTTACTGTTCTCCTTCTCGAGCCTATCCACTTCCAAGACGGCATCTATATAGCGTTTATGAAGTTCCACGTACACCTTTTCATGATCTTCAACCCTAAAATATTGAAGGCTGCTCGGAGGACCTAAATCCCTGCCTGAAGCGTCACAAAACAAGGAGTTAAAGCAAAAAAATTCAGAATTTTCATTTTCATACCTGCCAGGTGTCATGACACTTCGGGCGACACCTCAGCGACACCTGCTGGATCGATTTTTCTTAGCTTCAATTCATCCATGGTTATCATAAAATTAGTTCCAGAGGTAGTTTCAGGTTCATACTCAACCAAGGATTCATCTGATGCATCAAATTCATCATATTTCATCTTTTCGTTGGATGACTTTGGCCGGTTCGGAGCAAGTGCGGGTAACAGCAACCCTGTAAACTCCATACGTACCTAAAAAATCAGAACCACACTTATTAAATTAAGTGACCTGCTCTAATACCACTTGTTAGAATTTTAGGTACGCAAATATCCAGATTTTCACACAAAGATCAGAAATTAAAATACGCAGCGAAAAATAAATAAATACGAATGGTTCAAAATTTAGCCTACAAGTAAAATCACTTGTAGACTAAGGCAACATGCCAAAAATTCACTAGAACAAATCAACTTCAATGTTTTCCATACAATTCCAAAACAATCACCAACACGTCTAGTGAAATACGAAAATTATAAATCGCGAGTTTGAACGAGAGTGAATAACACAATAATCCAAATATGATATGAGAATAACAATAAAGAACACAAGCACGGAAAATCTTTGTCCTCGAAACTTCTTTCTTGTCCGTCGTTCTCAACAAAAATAAACTTCACGCAAAGAGAACTCCAAGAATCAAATAAGTGCTTGATAGTTCCACATGCTTGCTGCTCTTTTTCCTTGTCGTTGCCTGCTGCTAGAACTCCACGTTGAAGCTTCACTTTGCTGCTCTCCAAAAGATAATGCTTGCCAAGAATAAAAATAATTCTCCCCAAAAACCTTAATACACCGAGAAGAATATAATTGCTGCTCCCTTTTTTATTTGCACGCCCAGAAAGTTTTTCTTCATCTCCAAGCCAAATCTCTTCATATCTTTTTCTTCCTTTTCCTAGTAGAAGACCTAATAAGATAAGGAAACTTCTAAACACAATAATTTTCTCTCATAAATAATAAACTGATAAATATATATACAAAAAATAAAATACAGAAAAGTAAAATAAAACATATTTAAAATACGTTTCTAACAGAGCGTTCCGACGACCACTGCTGTGTGAGTATCATCCCGGCGGCATCCCAGAAGCACCTCGAGGGAGCCGAAGCTTAGCTGTCGAGCCCCACCGGCGCTCGCGGTCCGACCGTTAAGTCCCATTTCGATCTCTTTCGTTCAAACGATTCCCGAGAACGGTACCTAGGTTCGAACCCCGTCTCGTTTAATTTTGTGATTGTGTTATTGTCAAATATTACGTGTCAATGTGCTGATCATGTGAATTACAAGTTGATTACGTGCCTTGGATATGTTATTGTGTCGTATATTGAATTTATATGCGTTTTGGATATCAAAGTGATTGCCGTCACTTTGGTGTATTGTCGTACTAAGTTTCAAGTGGTATTTTTTGTGTAAATCCTAGAGTTATAGGTACTTGGAGTTTTTCTTCAGTTATTTGTTTTGGTTTGGGGTCGTTTCGATGTGTATATGCCGAGTTATAAATTTTATAAACCGAGTATACTGCTGAATCGTAATTAATTCAGAATAAATCGTGTGATTGCCCGAATGCCGTGAAATTGTATATGTAATGTCCTGTGATGATTTTTAAAGCGTGTAAGATGTTCAAGTTGAAACTCCATATGTAGCTATTTTAATTAATTAAATCGATTTCTGGTCAGAATTTTGTAAAATTTATTAAAAATTGTACGCTTGGAGTTTTGAGCTGAAACCTTGAGGAGTATATTATTTTGTGGTATTATGTGTTGTGCCAAAATTTTGGATCAAAATTCATAGTTTAGCTATATAAACTATTAAACGTCGGATTTTGGTACTATTTTTGCTTTAATTATTTAAAAATAATCTCAGATGAATTTGGGGATGAAACTTGGTAAGATTATGTATTTCTGTATGCCGTATGATGTGGTAAAGTTTTAGGTTGATTGGTTGAGTCTAACTCTAGATTCTGAATTTTGCTTATTTTGTAGTCTTAATGCTCGGTTATCCGTTGTTTAGGTTCGAATTGGATTTTATTGATGTTGGCATGATTATGTGTATTACCTGAGGTATTTGAGTTGTTTTGAGGTCTAGTAGTCACTCCATTGTACTTACTCGGTCAAGGAATCCACGAGTCACTTAGTCGATATGATTTCGGCTAAGTATATGTGCTTTGTGTGTTGTCTTGTATTGGATAGTCAGTTGATAGGCTATTATAATTGTTGTAGGTTGATCAATCTGAACTTTTGCCATTATTCCTTCAACCCTGTGTTTGGCTATATCTCGGTATCTAGGTGGGTTATTCGAAACTGTCTATGCCTTGAATGATAATTACTTTATTTATGTGGGTATGATCAATGTATGCTGTGTTGGCTATGGAACGGTTATCCCCGTAGCTATAGAACGTACCCTGCAAGGGTAATCTCCACGTTTGTCCTTTGCTAAGGAGCATGTCATCTGTAAGACCTTGGCAATGTGCCCTGGCCGGTGATGGATATCTTGTCCAAGCACTAGGTGCGTGCTGTGACGGTTGAGCCTCCTGCTATTTGGGAACCCCATTTATGTTCGTCGAAAGGCATACGAACAACAATCTATTGTTATAGGTGTGCACATGAGAATACGTTGGTTAGGAGATGGGATGTTTATTGATTGTGTTCATACTGCGACCATGCCATTTAATTTCTCAGATATTATTATTATTCCTGTACATAGTAGTGAGCACTACCGTGCATCGTGCTCACTCCCACCTGCTCTTCATGGATGCAAGTTAAGCAGGTGTTGGCTGACAAGACAAAAGACGAGTGGTGTTGGTCTTTGACTGACTTCATTCAGTTTATTTTGCATGCTAGACTATTTATGTTTATTTATGCATATACGACTTTGGTATTTATGATTTATAACTTTGGGATTTTGAGAACTTTGGATTGGGAGATGTTCCCTTATGAATAATTTGGATGAACTTGGATTTATGAAAACATTGGATTTATGATTTACATTGTAGCGCCACTGATTTATGAAAAGAATTTTGAAAAAAATTTAAGTTGACTTTTTGACATTCGTCAAAATAAAAGTGGGGCGTTACAGCTCCCTTCTTCTTATTTTCTTAGCCCTTTTTCTCCCCCCTTCGAGCCATCGTTTTAGTTTCTCACCCAGTCTTTCTGCTCAACTTCAGATAGTGTAATGTAGGGTTCATCCCTATGGGGACTCCCAGTTGTATAGGCCATGATGAAGAACCAGCCCAATGACTACAAGGTTTCTCCCTCTCGGAGAAAAGAACATTCCTTCATCGATATCGGTCAAAGCAACATCAAATTTAGTGCCGAGGAATGCCACCGCAGCTTATTCAGAAAAATTGTTAGATATGGAAAAGCCTGATGGATTGGCGACAAACGAGCGATGAGTAACATCTAGAGATTACGCCAACCTATGGAAGTCAAGGAATTAGGGCCTAACTACTTTCAATTCATCTTCCAGAGCAGAGAGGATCTAAAAAGGGTGGCTAAGGGCACCAATTGGACCTTTAAAAATCAGTTCCTCAGACTTTCAGAGTGGCAAGAAGGTATGTCTATTAACCACACCACGTTCCGAGAGCTTCACCTATGGGTCCAGGTATTCAATGTCCCTCTCAACTGGCTCAATACAGAAGTTGGTTTAGATATAGGAAAAGTCTGCAAACAGGTTAAAAATGTTGTGATACTTGGTGCTGGTAGTCATGGTGGAAGGATAATGCGTCTATTAGTCACCGTCGATTTGAATGAAGCTATGTCTCGTTGTGCTAACTTGAGGTTGGCTGATTACACGGTGTGTGAGCTTCAAATATGAGAAAGTAATCAATCACTGTCATTAGTGCGGCCTCATCGGCCACCTAGATCGTGGGTGTACAAAGAAAATGGAAGACATTTGTACAAATTCCTTGAAGGAGGGACAGTGTGGTGATTTGACGAGAGCCACTGAAAGCCTTCACTGGGCTGGAGTCAATACATCAGTCTCTCAGAGTCCACCTTATTCTAATAATCCTCCTTCACCTGCCCCAACAACCATACCTCACACATCACATAGCCAAAGAGAAGACATCAAAAAATTCCTCCCTATCCAAGGCTCATCTTCTCAACAAATTTTACCAGTCTCAGAGGCCTCTATCTCTTAAACAGGAAAGCTTCCTGCCGCCGGCCATTTGAGTCAGAGACAGGACAACCCCACAGCTTCTAACCTAATGATAGAAGAAAACACCTCATCCACTCAACAACAGATCCTATCTAAAGATGTGGAGGTTGAAACTAATAAGGCACTTCCGAACACATGAAGCTCTCTAGATATTACAACCATTGGCAGTTAAAAAGCTAAAGCAAAATCATGGAAGAGATCCTCAACCAAAGTGTGTAGGTTACAGAGACAAAATGATAACTCCTCTCAATAGGTGGTTAGCAAGTGTCAAACATCCAGAACAAACACTGAATTCCACATAACAGAGGACAATAACTTATGTCAAGAACATGAAGATAGTAAATATCAAAAGATAGAATCCAAGAAGGTGGGGCCAGCCTAGAATGGCACCCAAGTACCCAATGCTAGCTACGGTGTGGAACTATAGGGGGTTGGGTGGGCCCTCTACAGTTTCCCAAATTAGATAGTCATGTAGGAATCATCACCCAACCTTTTCTTTATATAAGAGACTAAACAATCCTCTAATCAGTAGTTAAAAAGCTGGTGTTTGAGAACATATGTGCTATTGTTGATCCTGTTGGTTTAAGTGGTGGGCTATTACTATGTTGGTCTGATGAAGTTCAAATTTCTCAAATTATCAGTCAAGACATCTATATACCAGTTCAGTACAACTTAGCAGACTCTAGCTCAACTTTGGGGATTTTTGTATACTTAAGCACCTGCAGTCTCAGTAGGCAAACTCAGTGTACAGAATTGGATTTAGCTAAGTCTAACTTGGGAGATCACTAGTATATACTAGGATATTGGAATGACATATGTACCAGTGATAAAAAAAGGGGAGGAATTCTTATGTTAGTAAAAAATATGACAGGGTTCCGCAACTTCATTAACTTTATGGAGGTAGAAGAAATCAAGATGACTGAGTACAAATTTACTTGGTGTAACAATAGATTCTCTGAAGGCCTAGTGGAAGCAAAGCTAGATAGAGGGTTTGCCTCAGCCAAGTGGTTAGAAAATCATCCTCAAGCCTACATTTCTAATGTAGTTAGAAGTGCCTTGGACCACTCCATGTTACTGCTTCAATCAGGTGATATAAAAGAGAGAACAAAAAGCAGGTTCCACTTCGACAATAGATGACTTGCAAAGGATGGCATCACTGAGGTGATGAAACAGGCCTGGAATACCACTCACACAGGCACACCTTTTTTTCATTTCGAAAAAAAAGATCAAATCCACAAGACAAGCCCTGCTGCTATGGAGTGAAACCTTCAAAAATTAGAATCAATCCACCATTGATAATATATCCAAAAAGCTAGATTCTTTTCAACATAAAAGATGTATGGCAATCTGGGATGATTGGGTTGCTACCAAAAAAGAGCTGAAAGTAGCTCATAAAACAGAAAAACTTTTTTGGGAACAAAAAGCCAAAATTCAATGGCTAAGATAAGGTGACTGCAATACAAAGTTCTTTCATGCCTATACCTTGCACAGAAGAAGACAGAATGCAATCACAAGGCTTCTAACCAATCAGAACATAATTTGTGCAACTCAAAAGGAAATCCAAGACCACATCTCTGAATTTTAACTAGCTCTATTTACCTCTGGGGGATGATGGGGAGGTGACTCAATTCTCCATCTCATCTCACCATCAATCACTTCAGAAATGAACAACCAACTACTGAAACCAGACATAGAGGAAGAGATCAGGCAGATCTTTTCAGTCTCGATCCAGAAAAATCTACAGGAGAGGATAGTATGACAACTCTCTTCTATTAATCATTTTAGGAGTTAATCGGACATGATTTACTGTCTGCTATTTCTAGTTTTGTCAATGATCATGGTCTCTTGCTTATATATTGGAATCACACAATTGTCACTCTCATATCTAAATGTCCAAATCCAGAATATGTCTCTCAGTTCAGACCAATAAGTCTTTGTTCAGTTGTGTAAAAGATCCTATCAAAAATCTTATCCCTTAGACTTCAGACCTTCTTAGTTGTTTGTATCAGTGATTCACAGTCAGCCTTCATAAAGGGTAAACAACTTATGGACAATGTCATCATTGGTCAAGAAGCTTTCCATTTTCTAAATAGACACAATGTTGGCAAAAAATGTTCATAGCTCTTAAGCTTGACTTAATGAAAGCATTTGATAAGGTGGAGTGGCTCTGTGTCAAGAAAATTATGCTTCAAATTGGTTTTCATCAAGACTTTGTTAACTTGATCATGATTTACATCTATTCTTGTTCATATTCCTTTAAAATGAATGGGTCTGTTAGTGCCTATGTTCTTCCCACCAAGGGAATCAAACAAAGGGATCCATTATCCCTTTATCTATTTTTTCTTGTTCTTGAAATGTTAACTGCTTTACTCTCCCAAGCTAATGCCTCTGGTCATCTGATTGGTTTGAAACTCTCAAAGAATGGCCCTGCTGTTTCTCATCTTCTTTTTGCAGATATTCTTCTGCAAAGCCTATATTGACCAGGCGAACTCTCTTCTGACCATCTTGGAGAACTACAGACTATTCACTGGCCAAACTGTAAATCTGAGCAAATCATCAGTATTCTTCAATAGAAGTACTCCTGAGCATCTTCAATCCAGAATCTGTGCAACCCTGGAAGGAATCACTTCCCACAGATCCACCAGATACTTGGGTCTTCCATTAGACATTAGAAGATCAAAGCTTGAGACTTTCAAGTATATTCTGGACCCAGTTAAAAATCATAACTAGTCTTCGTTGTGGTCCAATTGGCTAGATATTCTCCCCACTTTCGCTGAAGGTTTTGCAGTAGAAATCTGAAATGGTGAAACCACTAGGCTGGATAATGTTAATAGGGTACCTGCTCTTAAGTATCCTAAACCTACTCTCATAGAAATTGCAAGAAGGCATTTGATTTGGGTCAAGGAGCTGGTTAATACATGGGGTCATGGTTGGAACACTTGGTTGATCAATCATGTCTTCAATGAGGTAGACCGTAAAGCAATTCTTAGTATCAACACTCTCAAACCTGGAAAAAAAGGATAAGCATTACTGGAAGTTTCATAAAAAAGGTGCATTCTCAGTTTCTAGCGCTTATGCCTTTCTGTCTCAGCAAAAAACTGATCTCCTTGGATATCCCTAGCAGCAACACTATGATTGGCCAAACACTTTCCAAGACCATACAGAGACTATGGAAGCTTAAGGTAGTGGGCAAAGTAAAATTGTTCATTTGGAAATGCATTGTTAGAGTATACTGTAAAATAAACTTTTATGTGAGCTTTTGGATTATAATTATTCGATTTCCCATTTCACAGAAATAAATGTTTTCACATTGTTGCATTATTTATGATTGCTTGAATGCTAAATGTCCAATTATCTTATATTGTAGACAATGTGGTGTGTTAAGACTTGGTCATATTAACCTTAGGAGGATTCAAAGGTTGGTAGCAGACGGGCCTTTGGGGTCGTCAGAAGTCGAGGCTTTTCCAACTTGTGAGTCTTGCCTGGAAGGTAAAATGACTAAGAGGGCTTTTAGTTCAAAGGGGCATAGAGCCGAAGATGTGTTAGGGCTAGTTTATTCCGATCTATGTGGTCTTATGAGTATTCAAGCGAGAGGTGGTTTCGAGTACTTCATTACGTTTATCGATGATTACTCGAGATATGGGTGCATTTTCCTTCTGCACCGCAAGTCTGAATGCTTTGAGAAGTTCTTGGAGTATAAGGCAGTTATGGAGAAGCAGTTAGAAAAAAGTATCAAGTCATTACGATCGGATCGTGGTGGCGAATATCTCTCGAATGAATTTAGGAGCTACTTGACGGATAATGGGATTACATCCAACCTGACTGCGCCTGGCACGCCTCAGCAGAATGGCGTAGCAGAACGGAGGAACATGACTCTTATGGAAATGGTTAGGGCAATGATGAGTTATAGTACAGTACCAGATTCGTTTTGGGGATATGCCCTAGAAACAGCGGTATACATTCTGAATTGAGTACCTTCTAAATCAGTACCGTATACACCATTGGAGTTGTGGTCTGGGCATAAGCCCAGTCTAAGACATCTCAGGATTTGGGGTAGCCCAGCACATGTGCTGAGAACCGATACTGATAAGTTGGAACCGAGATCAGAAGTAAGGCTGTTTGTGGGATATTCTAAGGAAACGAAAGGTGGTCTATTTTATAGTCCCGAGGACCAGAAAGTAATCGTTAGCACGAATGCTAGGTTCTTGGAAGAAGACTATGTCTTAGATCATAAGCCCAGTAGTAGACATGTTCTTGAGGAGTTAAAGGGAGTGAGTACTTCAATACCGAATGCGCTAGATGTTACACCACAAAGTACTGCAACACGTATCGCTGATGATGCACCTGAGCAGGTAGTACCTCGTCGTAGTGGGAGGGTTGTCCTGTTGGTGTTATATACTTAAGCTTTGCTTTAGTGGATATTACACTTGTTATTCCTTGATAAATGAGAATTATGTTTGGTTAAATAAGTTCCACGTTCTGTTGTTTTGCATGTAGATAAGTGGGTCGTCATCGGGCGTACCGAAGATCACTATATCAGTTACTTGCGAAACAAGAATCGTTGGTTCACAACCTAGATGGAATTGAACAACCCATCGGAACAGTTATAGTGTCAACCGTACGGTTTGTCTTGACCGATTAGTTGCACTAGTACATTTATGTATTAGAACAGGATCCCAGAGAGGGATGTTCGTTTTACACTAATCGTCGTAAACGAACTAG
>CACSLK010027813.1:5403063-5419970 GCA_902706635.1 Striga hermonthica | reverse complement strand
ATAAAGTTCAATACTGTGCATGTTGTTTGACGTTCCTAACAGAACCCAACACTTTCTGCACCCGAGCAGCCTCCGCCTGCGCCCGAGTAGCCTCTGACTGCACTCGAGCAGCCTCCGACTGCGCTAGAGCAGCCTCTGCTTGTGTTCGAGCAATCCGCTCTTGCTCGAGCGCAGTCTCCTTCTCCTTCAGCGCAGTTTCTTTTTCCGCCACCGTAAACTCCTTGGCCGCGAGGGTGGCTTCTCTCTCCGCGAGAGCCTTATTCTTCTTGGCGAGCTCCTCATCAAGGGACTTAACCTTGACTTCGAGCTTGGCCTTCTGTTCTGTCTGGGCCTCGTGGAGGTTGGCGTTGTGCTGCATGAGGGTTGAGTTCTTATCTTGCAGGTAGCCGATGGTGCCCTCGAGGCCCTTTATCGACTTACCCGAGCTGTCTCGGGCCTCCTTGGCCAAGGGCAAAAAGTCGACCAAGCCCTATCGACAAGAACGATAAGGTAATTCAACATATGTATCGACAAAGGAAAATGAGAAGAACCAATGTAAAGTTAGAGATGAATAATACCTGAGCGAGCCACTGCACGAGCTTATCGCCAACCTCGAGCAGCGTGACGCTAGCCTTTTTGCGATCATCCTCGAGGAGGGCACCCTCGAGGCATTCAGCAACCTCATTTATAGAGGCCAATAGTAAGGATGTCGGCTTTGGGGCGAGAGGGTCAGGAAGAAGATATCCAGTGCATCCTCGCTTGATGACCGTCTCACCCTGGTCGGTGCGAGAGCGCTTGCCCAGAGCCAACTCGCGTCCCGTGTCATTAGATTTGCCGGACTCGACCAGAGCTTGGGTCGATCCGGCAGAGGTGGTTTTGGAGGAATGTTGGTCAAGAGGAGCTTTGTTAGGGATTTTAGTTTTGGATGAGGTGTTGGGCTCGGAGGATTTATCTGTAGTTTTGCCTTGAAGGTTGTCTTTGGGATGGGGAGCTCGAGGACCTGTCTTCTGGGAGCGATCATCGATCTTGTGTTGGTGGTCGACGGTTTTCAAGGAGTTCGAGGATTTCGTGGTCAATTGAGAGGCAGGTCTGTGTTGTTGTTGTTGTTGTTGTTTTTGTTGTAGCTGCTGTTGCGACGAAGATGGTTGCTTCTGTTGTGGCGGTTGCTGTTGTTGATTTTATTGTTCGAGCGGTGGTGGCTGGGATTGAGATGATGGCAGTTGTTGCAAGGGAGACGACTGAGAAAGAGTCTGACGAGGAGCGGATGGCTATTGTCGCTCGGGTCAAGACCCAGAGGTGGTGGTCGACCCGTCGGTATTGTCGTCGGTCGTCCCAGCAGCAGTCCCCGATTTTTTCTTTAGAGGAACCCTCCTCGAGGGAATGTTAAAGCTGGGAGCCTCTGCATTAGCACTTACGTTAACAAACAAGCAAATATACGTAAACACTCAAGTGAACTGATCGAGAATCACCTGGGTCATTTTCAATACGAACAAGGTCGAGAACTTCCTCGGTGGGCGGAGATAGAGTTTTGTGGGTGAGAAGACCACAATAATGGAGAAGGTTCTCGTCCTTGAGAAGTTTTTTGGACGCGACGGACTTGGAATTCCAAGTGTAAATCTGTTGGTCGAAGAGAGAGTTTGTAGGAGGGGCCGAGGCTGCCTCTCGCGAGACTTCCTTGACCCAAGGAATGGAAAGCCAAGGGAAAGGGACATCGGGCCGAACAAAAATGAATTTGTCACTCCACTTGGGAAGATTGGTGGGGATGTCATTTATGAAGTCGGCACCGTTGCGGCTTTTTAGGTAGAGGCCTCGACCTTGCTTAGAAGAGCCATAACAGTAGTGGAAGAAGTCTAGGTCGAATCGACCTAGACGGTTGCAGCAGAGAATGATGAAGGTGGTTATGAAACGGATGGCGTTAGGAGGAAGTTGATGCAGAGGAAGGGAGAACCACTCGCAAATGCGAAGTATTTTGGGGTTCAAGGGAAAACGCAAGCCAAGCTTAAATTGGATTTCGAAGAAAGTGTAGCAATTTTCTGGGGGATGGTCGTACTTGTCAGATCGAGCAGGGCTATAGAATGTCCAACCAGTAGGTCAGCCAATTGTTGAGGGGTTTACCAAATGGCTAGAAAGAGAAGTGGGAGAAGAATTCTTAGTGGAAGTTTTCGAAGGATTCTTGGTCGAAGATTTTTTAGGGGAAGAAGCAGAAGCGCTGGGTTAGGAAGAAGAAGGAGGAACGGTCGGAGATTTAAGGAAAGTGGGCTGAGAAGAAATAACTTCGTCCTCCTGTGGCTCGTCTGAGCCAAAAGCAGGTCGACGACGGCGGAGAGGGATATTATCCATGGTGTCCCCGGAATTGGGGGAAGAAACTCGAGCTGTGAAAACACGGGTAGGAACTGTGTCGTCGGGGCGAAGTATAGAGAGAGGAACAACTTGGAGTGCAGAAGGCAGTATTTCAACTGAATCAGAGGAGGTCGCAAAGTCTGAAAAAATAAAAACAAAGAGAACAATATCAAAAAGAAGCCACCGCAAAGAGGAAAGGGGGGAGAAGGAAGACTAGGGTTTTTGGAAAAAGCAACCCCAAAACCGGAAGAAGAATTTGAGAAGTACGAGGACGGAAATTTCATAAATTTTCAGAGGAAAAGCAAAATCCGCAACATCCAACAGACAGACAAGAGTATTCAGAGCACAAATTCAACACAAGACACGCCAATTCGAAATGACTCAACAGACAAATCAAGGGTACCCAACATTGAAAACCCAAGAATACCCAAAATAGAACTACAAAGAATACAAATTCAAGTGTGGAGGGACTTACTCATAACCGTGGATCAACGAGTGATGGAAGTTCGAAAGAGCGCAGGAGAAATCACCGAAAAAGTAAGGGTTTTTTGCAGAGAGAATTTTGGGTACAGAGGAATTCAAAAGTTGCGAAGGTGGAAAAAAGTCTGAAATCTGCTAAGTGTTGAATTTATACTTTGGAGAGTTTAAGGGGTGAGAAGATGAAGACCGTTAGATTAAAGCCAGATCGCACGGTGGGAAGCATTAATTTGCACGACACTCAAGGCGGGCGCGTTATGCGAAGAGGTGTCATCATTAAAGCGCCTGACACATGCGGCAGACGCGACGCGTGGCAGAAAAGCAAGCACGACAGAAAGGAAAACTTTATTTCTAGCGATTAAGGGGAAATTATTTGAAAACATGAGCGGGAAACTTACCAGCTGGTCGATATCTGACGACAGGCCATCCAGAAGGTCGATAGATACGAATTCACTCTTATATCGAGTCATTCAGACTTGACCAGAGTGGGGGGGACTAGATGATATGGGATATTATATACTCAAGGATAAACCGGTCTACTCAGCCGGTCGAGAAGATCAAACTAGGATGAAGCCAAGACAAGAAGCGGGAGGATCGATCATTCAGATAGTCGACCAGGCAGGTGGTCGACCAGCCCATCGCTTGACCAGATACATGATCGAGCAACCTATTTGACCTCAACAGGTCGATCGCTTCGAGGAACCAACAGTCAGCCTAGTCATGGGCGCGTGTATCACGGGCGCGCGTAAGAGCCTCTAACTGAATCTCAGAAGAATATTTACCCCATGTGCAGGGGGGACACGTGTCGACAATGTATTGGGTGATAGCGATAACCACCTCTGACAGCTCCCAACGCCCCGCGCCACCTCTGACATGGGCGCGGCGTGTCAGAGTATGGACGGGCAGCTTGGGCAGCCAGCTCACCTTATCCGGGCAGCTATTAGGGCAGGTATCTCACCCCTATATAAAGGGGGTGAACCTTTCTACTTTGGGACATTATATTCATTCTTCACTTCAATATACTCATACACATACTGACTTAAGCATCGGAGGCTCTTCACCGGACACAACACCCGGTGTGAGAGTTACTTGCAGGTTTCTGGCGTTCTACCGGCGAGGGCAAAGATCGATCCACTCCAAACCAGACCAGGACGCTCACACTTGCATTAAATAGGTAATTAATACAATTAGACAATTAATAACAATTAGACAATTAATAGGAATAATAATAATAATAATAATGGAATAATAATAATAATAATAAGATAAGTAGGCAAATAATAATAATAATAATAAATCGATAATAAATCCTAAATAATTCTTATTCAAACGGGGTATTACATACACACTCGGCATCGGCCCAACCTTCATCTTCGCGTGTACTTGTCGTGCGTTGCTTCTTTGCACGTCTAGCCTTGCGCCTCTTGGAGCGTGTTCGTGCTCTCTTCCCACAACCTCTCGGCCAATCTCGCCTATAAGTGGGCTAATACTCCCGGATTTGGGGCTCTTCTAGCCCGCTTTCGAGCTAATTCGCGAGGTCATCGTGGGACTTGTCCTCGGACTCGCTAGGGTCGATGACCACATCTTCATCATTCCGGTCCTCTTCGAGTACTTCCTTGTCCTCAAGAATGATGAAGTTGATCACGTTGACTTCCTCGTCTTCCTCATCGGGTGACTCTCCCGGGTCCTCGGTTAGTAACTTGATCCTCTTTTTAGAACGCCTAAATTCCATCGTGCCCCTCTTGTAATCGGTTGTCACAGGACCAAGTGTCTCTAGCCATTGTCCACCCAACACCACATCAGTTGCCTTCAACGGTAAGGCATATAGATCAATTTCAAATTCTTTGCCTCGGGCTAGTATCGGGACTTCCTTGAATAGCTTCTCACCTCTAAGTTCCTCTCCATTAGCAACCTTGACTCCAAACGGCTTAACCTTGGTGAATCGTAGCTCCATCTTTTTAGACAACTCCTCATCTATGAAGTTAAAGGTCGACCCACTATCGACCAACTTATCAACTAGTCCCCCTAGTATTTCCGCCGTGAATCAAATCATCTTCGGGCCTCTCTTCTTCCTGAACTTGACCACATGTAGCAAAGTCTCCTCACGTGGCTCGTACGCCTCCTGATTATGCTCCTCTTACCCATCAAAGTGAAGCAGAAAAACCTCCTTCCCCGCACACATATGCCCGGGCGTGAACCTCTCATTGCACGTGAAACACAAACCCTTCTCGCATCTTCGCGGAATTTTCTCGGTAGTAAGGCATTGCATGTTGCTTGTCGTGCATGTAACCTCACCGACAGGCTTGGTCTCGGCCCGTGGGGGCTGCTCGTCGGTTGCTGCCACGCTCGCACGCCTAGCGTCCGTGCACCATTCCCCTCGACCCACCTTGCGTACTGCCGCGATGTGGTCCTCGTGCAGCCGCGGCGACTCCATCGCGGCCCTCATCGTGCGTGGCCTATCCAGCCGCACTTCGGCTGTCAATTCGGCCCTAAGGCCTCCAACAAACGCACCTACCAAACCTCTCTTAGGCCAATCTCGTACCCGACTAGCGATCCTTTTGAATTCCCTTTGGTAGTCGCGTAGGCTCCCGGTTTGGCAGATTTGCGATAAAGCTTCATCATAATCGTAGTAGTTGCCAGATCCAAACCTTGTGATAAGATGCTTCTTGAAATCTCTCCAACGCATGCTCTCGTCCTTATTCTTGTGCAATATCCACTACCATAAACATTGGCCTCGCCGTCGGGATGATAGACAGCGACCATAACCCTTTCATTCCTCGGCACGTCATTGATCTCAGAGTACTGGGTAGCTCGACTAAGCCACGAATCCGGGCCGGTCCCTGTAAACGTCGGCATGGTGACATTCGGTCGTGCGTAAGCATGGTCCTCGCGTCATTGTCGGTCGCCGTGTGGGTGAGATGTGCGCGATGTGTACGTGCCCCGCGAGCGTCGGTCGTACTCGCGACTGGACGTCGGGCTACTCCATCGCGCCACGGTGGACCTTGACGTGCGGCTCGTCCTCGGCTTGCGGTTGACTCGCGTGATCTTGTTTTCGTTGACTATATGTTGTCCGTTGCCAAGGGACTTCATGCTCTCCTCCAAGGCTTCGATCCTTTCTCGATGTGTCGACATCTCTCTCTCTCTCTCTTTTTTTTTTATACTCACGAAAAAAAACAAAAAAAATATTTTGAAGGAAAGGAAGAAAAGAATGGGATAGAAAAAGTTTAACTAGACACACGATCAATCACTCTCAATGAAAGCACCAATGATGAAGATCGTGTGTTTTGCTCCACCCGTCTGCCTTGAAAACCCATGCCGACGCCTTGGTCTTTGATCGACGATTGCTAATACGTGCGCCGACGCCTTCATACTTCGCGATAGGTGTGAAGAAACCCAGATGTTGGTCATGTTTCTAACACGAACTCCATGTAAACTCACAGGAGAAAACACTCGAGAACTTTGAACAAAACATTCTCTTTTATTAACTCATCAACTATTGAAAAACAATGGGAGATGAAAAGTATTTTTAGATCCTAACTTAGTCTAATCCTACTCTAGCTAGATCTCTAATTAAAGCAATAAAATATTAAACCCTAACACTACTAGAAATATTAAAGCAACAATGAAAGTAAATATCTACTAGAATCCTAATTAACTACTACGCCTTGCTTCCAAATCCTTGCCTTGCACTCCAATCCACCCGGCCCCAAGAAACCCTAGCCGCCTTGCCCGTTCGCGCGCCGCCCGTGTCGCCTACTCCTTGTCGCGCATGGTAACGCATGCGCCTGCCTCCCACGCGGTGCCCACCGCACCTGCTATCTGCCCGCGGGCCGCATCTCGCGCGTCCCTGCCACCCGCGCGCTTGTCGTGCACGCCACTCGCTCCCGTGCTACTCGCGCAGTCATCCAGCGCCTCGCTCGCCCAATGCTCATGCCTCGTCCATCGCACCCGGCCATTTCTCGTATTCGCCTACCGGCTTACAGCAGTCGTCTGCGTGCGCTAGCCACCCGTCTTCCACCCCTCGCGCGCCATTCCTTTTAGCCTCCAAGCACCATGCATGCCGCTTCCTTGCGCATGGCTTGCACCACTCACCCATCTTGCTCGGCACTACGCACTCAGCATCGGCCCAACCTTCATCCTTGCGTGTACTTGCCGTGCGTCGCTTCTTTGCACGTCTAGCTTGCGTCTTTTGGAGCGTGCTCGTGCTCTCTTCCCACAACCTCTCGGCGAATCTCGCCTATAAGTGGGTCAATACTCCTGGATTTGCGACTCTTGTAGTCCACTTTCGAGCCAATTTGCGAGGTCATCGTAGGACTCATCCTCGGGCTCGCTAGGTTCGATGACCACATCTTCATCACGCGCACCCCGTGCGCGCAGCGCCCGGCAGTCCAGCGCCTGCAGTGCCTGCACGCTCGCAGCTCCTGCGCTCCCGCGTGCCCTGATGAAGACTGTGTATCCCGCTTGTCCATAAGTCACTCCCGTGCCTTGAATCGCACGATAAGTGTTAGGAGGTTCACACATTCGCGCCCCTAGAGCAAAGTGTTTGAACAAAAGTTTGGATTTTTGTATTGATTTCTGAATGATAAAATATGACAAAGGGAAGGGCCTTTATATAGGCACACATTATATCTGGTCCTAATCTACCTAGAATTCTAATAAAGTAATAAGATATTAAGTAACCTAAACAAATTAGATATCATAAAGCAATAAGAAAACTAGGTAACTTGTCTTGCACTCCAACGAACTCCGAGCCGCCACAACTCCATCCGCCGCCCTATATCACGCACTGCCCGCATGCGCTTCGCCTAAGCCCGTGAGGATTAGGCCCGCGCCGCCTGCTGCCGCGTGTGCTTGTTCACTGCGCGCCTCGCGGTTGGACGCGTTGCAAGCGGTCTTCTCGGGCGCGTCCCAGGCAGCTACCGCGTCATCGGGACTCGCGGTGTCTCACGCGCTACCGCCTGGAGTGCTTGTCGCGCTCGTGTCGCCCAACATCGTCGGCGCTTGTGTGCGTCCATGCCCGCTGGCGTCAGTTCGCCCATCTCGCACACCAGTCGCACGCAATTGTCCTAGCCCGTTAGCTGGCCAGTCTCTCGCACCTCTTGTGCGTCCTAGTCAGGGGCATGTATCTCGCCCGCCTCTCGCGCTAGCCTCCTTCGCGCATGATAGGCGCGACTTGCGGCATTTTTGAGCTGCCTAGCCATATTCGCATCATTCCCGTCCCCTTCAAGTGCTTCCCTTTCCTCAAGGATGAAATCCGGGAATTGATCGTGTATCTCATTGAGGTCCTCCCATGTGGCCTCCTCCGGTGGCTACTCTTCCCACTCGACTAAAACTTCCCAGCGATAGCAACCTGCTTTCCTCAATTGGCGATACTCAATCGCTCGACTTGGTCGCACTATGGCTCTCCCCATCAGCCGAGGTCGCTGGTAGTTCTTTGCACAACTTCTGTTCTTCACCTAAAATTTTCTTGAGCTGAGAGACATGTATGACCGGATTGATCTGTGAGCTCTCGGGTACTTCTAGGCGATAAGCTACTTGGCCAATGCGCTTAAGAATTTGATACGACCCGTAATAATATACCCCTAGCTTCGTTGCTGCCCGTTGTGTTGTCGTGCGCTTTTTAAACAGTCGCAGCTTCAAGTAGACAAAGTCACCTGGATCAAAATTTTCCTCTCGCATTTTCCCATCGGCGAATGCTTTTGTTCGATTGATTGAGACCTCCAGATTTTTCTTTAGCTCCCGCAACATCAAATCTCGCTCCTCCAGTTCTCGGCCTACTTCGCCATTGATTGCGCCACCTTCGGTCTCGGCCCGTGGGAGCTTCTCATCGGTCGTCGCCGCACTCGCGCACCTTTCGTCCATGCGCCCTTCCCCTCGGCCCGCCTTGCGCACTGCCACGATGTGGTCCTCGTGCAGTCGCACCGATTCCATCACAGCCCTTGTCGAGCATGGCCTATACATCCGCACTTCGGACGGTAGCTTGACCTTGAGCCCTCCAATGAATGCGCCCACTAGCGCGCTTTCGAACCAATCTCTTACCTGACTAGCAATCCTCTCGAACTCCTTTTGATAGTCCCGTAGACTACCCGTTTGGCGTATCCTCGACAAAGCCTCATCATAATCATAGTAGTCGCTGGATCCAATCCTCGTGATGAGCTCTCTTTTGAAATCTCTCCACCGGATGTGCTCGCCTTTGCTTTAGTAAACATGTGACACCCATTGCCACCATGTATTTGCTTCACCATCTAGATAATAGGCAGCAATTTTGACCCTCTCGGTCTTATGCATGTCGTTGATCTCAAAAAATTGCATGGCTCGACTAAGCGACACGTCTGGATCTGTTCCCTCGAACATCGGCATGGTGATCCTCGGCCTCGTGTGCGTGTGATCCTCCCACTGCTGTCGATCGTCATGGTGTCAGGTTGTGCGCGTTTCGCGCGTCCCCTACGAGTGCCCGTCGTGGTCATCGCTACTAGACGCCGAGTTGGTCGACCTCGCCGTGGTCGACCGTGACGTGCGGGTCCTCCGCGGCTTACGGTTGACTCGTGCGAGCTTCTCCGCCAAATCGTGCACCATGAGCTCCAACTTCGCCATGTTTTCGTGGACTACATGTTGTCCGTTGCCAAGGGACTTCAGGCTTTCCTCCAACATCTCGAACCTCTCACGATTCGTCATAAGTGTCTTTTTTTTTTATACTCAGGGAAAAGAAGGGAAAATTTTGAAAAGAAGAAGAAAAAATTCAAAAAAATTCAAACAAGAGGATGGGAAAGTTCGAACAAAAGAAAAAGAATGGGATAGGAAAAGTTTAACTTAACACACGATCAATCTCTCTCAATAAAAGTACCAATTATGAAGGATCGTGTGTTCCGCTCAACTCATTTGCCTTGAACTAGATTTGCCACGGCTTGCTCTTGACGATAGGTGCGATTGACTTGGTTAATTAGCCTTGTCTCTCACGATTTTGAGATGGTTTGGGTCTTAGCCTCTCCACACTCGGTTTGTATGATAAAACTCTCACGAATTCCAAACACACGGTTTTGCTCTTACGAACGATTTTCTATTCATCCATCAACTTATGAAAATATGAAGAGTACATGGGTATTTATAGATACTAAATAAAACTAAGCCCAAACTAACTAGAACTCCTAACTCATGCAAGAATATAAATCCTAAGGAAAGTAAATATCCTAACATCTTCTACTACCAAAATCCTAATAATACTAGATCTCCTAAATACTTGGCTTTCACTCCAATCCTTTTGCTTGATGCCCAAGTCGGCCGGCTCTAACCCTAACCGCCTTGCCTATCGCGCGCCGCCCGCATTGCCTATTCCTCCTTGAGCGCGGCTTCGCGCGCGCCTGCTTTCCACGCGACACCTGCCTCGCCCGCTGCCCGTGCGCGTGTCGTGTCTTGCGCATCCCTGCCACCCGCGTGCACGCCGCCTACCAGTCCTAGGCCTGCTAGGCCTAAGCCTTCGCCCACGTCCGCGCCACTCACGCGCCCTGCGCGCCCGTCGTCCATCTGCCGTGCGTGCCAGCCACCTGCGCGGTTGACGTGCACGCCCGGCGCCCAATGCTATCCCGCGCTCGCTCACGTGCCAATGCACGCCTTGCTCATCCAACGCGCCATACCCTTCCAGGCATTCGTTCGCCGGCCCGCAGCAATCCCCCGCGCGCATCATCCACCCGTCCTCTACCCTTCGCGCACCATTTCTCTTAACCTTCGTGCACCAAGCACGTCGCTTCCTCGCACATGGATTGCACCATTCGCCCGTACTCGCGGCCCATGCATTCTCCTCGCGTGTGCTTGTCGCGTGGTGTTTTTTTGCTCGACGAGCAATGTGCTTCTTAGAGCGTGCTCGTGCTCTCTTCCCACAACCTCTCAGCCAATCTTGCCTATATGTGGGCTAATATTCTTGGATTTACGACTCATCTAGCCCACTTTCGAGCCAATTCTTGAGATCATCAAAGGACTCGTCCTCGGGCTCGCTAGGGTCGATGACCACATCTTCATCACGCGCGTGCTGCGTGCCCATGTGCGCGTGCTGCGCCTGTCATGCACCCAATTCGCGTGCCTCCCATTCCTATGAGGCCCCTAATGACTTGGCCATCACCACCAGGTTTTGATCCTTCGGTGTACCTCTCAAAACCTCCGATGGCACGTCGGCGTTTCCTCCCTTGGCCTAAATGCGTCCCGTGCTCGGGCTTGGAAGGGTCGGGGACCACATATTCATCATTCCCGCCCCGTTTAAGCACATCCTTGTCCTCAAGGATCGCGATACGCCTCTTGTGCTTGTTCTCTTCACCCATTAGCTCTAAACACCCTAACTCCGCTCCTTTAACCGCTCTCCTCGGTTTGATTTTCAACATGATCAACCTATTATCCGAATAAAATTTCATTATCCCCTCCTTATAATTTGTTTTGACTTCTGCAAGTCCTTCTAGCCATTGTACCCCAAGAATTATGTGATGTCCCACCAACGGTAATGAATAGAGGTCTGCCTTGATGATCTCGCCTTGAAGATTGATGGGCACGTCTCGATAATACTCGTGGCATCGAAGTTTTTCCCCATTGGAAACTCTTACATCGAATGGATCCACATTTGTTGCGAGTAACTTCAATGCGTCCAATAATATGGCACTAATAAAATTGTGGGGCGACCCGGTATCAACTAACACCTCGATAGATGCCCCTCGGACTGAGGCAGGCAACTTAATAGTTCTTGGCCCATGCACTCTCGACATCGCATTAACAGAAATTTCTAAGTCCTCTTTGATGTAGTGCCTTGTTTCTTCTTCCTCGGGTTCCTCCTTGTTACCTTCCACGGCGTACAATTGTTGCTTGCACCGATGACCTGGCGTAAATCTTTCGTTGCAGCGGAAACATAGCCCCTTGCTTATTCGGCAGTGCCTTTCTTCTTTTGATGTCCTTTCTCGACCAGTCGTCATTGAACTTCCAGCCTTGGGTATGGTCTGCAAGTACGTCCGCGGCTCCGTGCACGTTGGTTCTGAACGTACCTCTGCCCGCGTTTCGCCATCTCGCGTGTTTGATCGGCCCATCTTGCGTACCGCCGCCAAGTGGTCGTCGCGCAAGCGTGCGACTTCCATGGTTTCATGTAAGCTCCTTGACTTCTTGAGCCTAACCTTAGCAGCAAGTTCCGGCTTAAGGCCTCCAATAAACGCGCCTATGAGCGCTCACTCCAGCCAATCGCGCACATGGCATGCTAGGCGTTCGAACTCCCTTTGGTAGTCTTTTAGGCTACATGTTTGCCTAATTCGCGTTAGGGCCTCATCAAAGTCATAATATATGGACGACCCAAACCTCTTAATCAGCCCCTTTTCAAACTCCCTCCACTTTAATTGTTTGACTTTTTCGCGTGCGACATCCATTGCCACCATGTACTGGCCTCTCCATCAAGATAATATGTGGCGTACTTAACGCGTCCAGCCTTGGGAGTCTCGTTGAGGTCTAAATATTGAGTAGCTAGACTCAACCATGCGTCTGGATCCTCTCCCTTGAACGTGGAAAGAACAATCTTTGGTTTTTCGATCCTCTGTTCCTTATGGCGCCATGAACCTCTAGATCCCTGCGACCGGGGGTCCGTCTTTTCTTCATACGCGCTGTACTCGTCTTCCGAAAATGTGTACTCCTCTGAGGATGACCCGAACATAGGCTCTCTTGATGGCCTTAGACCACGCCATCGAAGCTTTGCAAATTCGGCAGCTAAGGTTTGAGTCGACCCAGATAGTGATTGCTCGAGCTTCGCCAATTGGTTGTACGTGGCGTGTTGAGTATCTTGCACGGCCTTCATGTCGGCTTTCCAGGATTGTATATCTTCGATCATGGGATTCAATCCGCTCTCCAATGCCTTGATTCTCTCTTTATGCGTACTCGTCATTTTTTTTTTAATATAAACTCACGAAAGAAAGGAAAAATTCAAAAGAAAGAAAAATTTGAAAGAGGAAGATAAAGTCTAACAAGATACATGATCAATCACTCCCAATGAAAGCACCAATGATGAAGTTCGTGTATCTGCCTCAACTCGATTTGCTTCAAAACCCGCGCCGACGTCTTGATCTCTAAGTGATAGGATGCTAATACGCTCGCCGACGCCTTCTTACTTCGCGATAGTTGTGAAGAAACCCGGATGTTGGTCCTATTTCTAACACGATTTTGTATGTAAACTCACACACAAGAGTTGGTGAACAAACGTTCAATTTTCTATTAATTTCTTGGATATGAAAAATAACAAGAGGAAGGGCCTTTATATAGGCACAAATTAAGTCTAGTCCTAATCTAGCTTTAACTCTAACTAGCAATAAAATATTAAGTAACCTAAACAATCTAGATATCATAATGCAATAAGAAAACTAAATAACTAAGGGATCTTGAAAAGCCTTGACTTACACTCCAAGTTGGGAAGAATAATCTAGAGAAGATTCAACCCAAAAAAGTCTCTAGAAGCCTTGGTTTCTTGCTTGGCAAGTCAGCCCCGCGTGCTGCCCGTGGCCGCTCTACGCCCGCGCCCGCGCGTGCTGCCAGCGCGCGCTGCTGTGCTGTCCCGCGCCCGTGATACGGAAGTGGTTATTAACCCCGGAGAGTCCGAGGACGAGATGGTTGAGGACCTCAAGAGTTGGCTCGAACATGGGCCGGAAGAGCCATAAATCGACGAGTATTGGCCTACTTTCAGGCGAGATTGGCCGAGAGGATGTGGACCGAGGTCAAGAAGGCGTAAGGCTAAGCGAGCAAGAAGGCGGCACAAGCCGAGGATTAATGTGATAAACAAGTGGTGCAAAGCTTGTACAAGGAAGCGACGTGCTTGGAGAATGGAGTCTAGGAGAATGGGCTCGCGAGGGGTTGAGGATGGGTGGCGAACGCACGCGGGAGATTGTAGCGGACCGAGAAAAGGGTGCACCGAGTGGACGAATGCGCACAGGTTCGAAGGTGGATGGCTAATGGGTTGGACTGACGAGATACACATAGGTGGCCGGGACGCGTGGGTTTCGAGCAGCGAGGGCACGAAGAGCACGAGGTGTGCGAATGGAGTTCACGCTGGCGATGGCCTAGGCCTGGCAGGCCTCGGAATGGCGGGGGCACACGCGTGTGGGGAGGTTGGCAATGGCGCGGGGCTCACGGGTGATACGGAAGTGGTCATCAACCCCGGTGAGTCCAACAATGATGATAGCGATGGTCTCGATATTTGGCTGGAAAATAAATATGTTGGAGGCGCCATCTAGTCCTATTTACCGGCCATCATGTGTACAAGATTGGCCAAGAGGTTGTGGGCCAAAGCTGAAGTCGAAGGTAAGGAAACAGACGGCCAAGAGACAACGCAAAGCACGGGCCCGAAAAGCAAATCAATGTAGGTGCGAGCCTTGCGCAAAGAAAAGACAAGCTCAAAGGAAGGAGGCTAAAAGGCGTGGCTTACGATGGGTGAAGAATGGTTGGTGGATACCGGCGAATGATTGTGTGAGATTAAAGGGTTGGGATCCATGGCCCGAGGCGACGGGAACGAGTGGTAACAAGGACGACAATGATCGGCTAATGGGCGAGTGGCGCGCATAGGCCCATGATGCGCGCGGTTGGACGGCCGATGACGATGCACTAGCAACGGACGAACGGGCCACGGGAGTTGGCGGTGACGAGCGGGCGTCGGGCAGCGAAGACGCGACGCACGCTAGGCGCACGATAAGCAGGCCAGTCGCAGACGTCGACTGGGACGTATTGGCGTACGGCAGCAAGGCGACGGGAGTCACGACATGCGCGAAAGAAGCACACGCGGACGAGGCAACCGGCGAGGGTGCAGGGCTCACGGGCAGCAGCGGGTGCGATGTAGGCGATTGAGGATCGGGCGTTGGCAAGGACGCGCGCGAGGAAGCTGACAGGGACGAAGAGCGCACGATGACGCGCGAGTGGGCGACAGGCGCCAGCGCATGCCTATGCGCGGTAGGATTAGGCGACTCACGAGAAGGGACGCACGCGCTGGACGATGGCGGCACGGACGGGGATCGCATTAGGGCGTGCGCGTGCGGGACACATGAGGTGCGCGATGCCTCGCGCGCCGAGGACTAGGAAACACGGACGAGCGGCGCGCGACGCGTGAGAGGCGGCCGAACGAGAGTTTGAACATGAGAGGAGTTTGGGACATTCTAGATTTGCTTGGTGTGCAAGCCAAGCAATAGTTATTTGGTAGGTTTAGGATTTTATTGCTTTCTAGACTTAGGATTTAATATTTAATTGTTTTATTAGCTTCCTAGTAAGAATAGATCTAGAGATAGTTGGTATCTATAAATACCCCATGTACCTCATCATATTTTACATGTTGAATGAAGTATTGAATTGGTGAGCCAATCTTGAGGAGGAACTGTTGTTCTTAACGTGTGATAAACAAGGCCGTTAGTGCGTGTTTACATACAGTGTCGGAAAGAAGGCCATTAGTGCGTCTTGAAGTCACGGTGTCTAGGAGAAGGCCGCAGTGCGTCTGTTAGACACGTCTATCGTGAGTAAACGAAGGCCCAGAGCGCGTTTATTCACAACCATCGTATAGGTAAGAACACGATCCGTCATCATTGGTGCTTTCATTGAGAGGGTTTCATTGAGAGGGGCTGATCGTGTGATTATCTATCTATCTTTTTATTTTTTTTCGGTTTGCCTTTTGCTGAGGGACCGAATTTCTCTTTATTTTGGGGTCGAAATTTTCGAATTTATTTCGAATTTTTCATTAAAAAAAAAGTGTCATCTTGTTAGTCCTTTGTTTGATTTTTTCGGTTATTACCTTTTGTTGAGGGGCCGAATTTCTCTTTGTTTCAATTTTTTTTGAGTCGTGTTGGGGGTTCGAATTTTTTGAATTTTTCCCCTATTATTTTCAAATTTTTAGAGTCAAAAAAACAAAAAAATAAATTATATCATGATGTTACCATTGGATGAGTTAGATCTGGAGGATCTTGAGTATCTCGAAGGATTGGAAAGGGAATTAACCGCATGGGAGCGAGAATTTTTGGAGGAGCTTCAAGAACGTAGAGATTGGGAGGATCGTGAAAGACAACTCATGGAAGCCCGAGAAGCAATGGTGATCGATGCTCATGGGCATGAAGATGAAGGAGAGCTGAATTTTCTAATCCTTGAGGACAAGGAAAGTCTCGAAGAGGAGGGGAATGATACGGAAGTGGTCATCAACCACGGTGAGTCCGACAATGATGATGGCGATGGTCTCGATATTTGGCTGTAAAATATGTTGGAGGCGCCATCTAGTCCTATTTACCGGCCTTCATGTGTACAAGATTGGCCAAGAGGTTGTGGGCCAAAGCTGAAGTCGAAGGTAAGGAAACAGACGGCCAAGAGACAACGCAAAGCACGGGCCCGAAAAGCAAATCAATGTAGGTGCGAGCCTTGCGCAAAGAAAAGACAAGCTCAAAGGAAGGAGGCTAAAAGGCGTGGCTTAGATTGGTGAAGAATGGTTGGTGCATACCGGCGGATGATTGTGTGAGATTAAAGGTGTAATATCCCAACTTTTATCAGTATAATAATATTTCAGTTCCGATATTATTTTTTCGGAGTTAATTAATTATTTTCAGTTATTTCAGTCAGAATTACCAGAACTATTTTCGACGTACCGTTTACGTTCGGAATAATTTTGGTAAATTAGCATTATGCTTAATTAGTTAATTAAACATAATTAAGTGATTAATTTTACTTAATCACGAGATTAGCTAAATTGTTCGGATTTTATTCCGAGTTCATGTTCATCGCCGTGCGTTGGGTGCATTCATGTCGTGTGCGAGTTTCGGTCTGAGTTCGCGTGTGCATGCCGTGCCGTGTCCGTGCGTTTCGTTCATGAGTGCCGTGCGAGTTAGTTGTGCGGGCGGAGTATCCAAGACCGTGCGTGTCTTGTCCTTATGCTAGCCATGAAGACCGCGCCACTCTTTTGTCATGTTGCCAACATTTTGTCCAAGATTCCTTGCATTGCCCAAGACCGTGCGAGTATCCGTGCGCCCCTTTGTCTCCTTGCTAGCCGGCGGAGTGCCCAAGGCATTGTGCATAGAGTCCGTGCACCATTTTTTGTTCCTTAGCTCTCAAATGCCGCGCGCCCATTTGTCTTATTATTTCCGTGC
>CACSLK010027813.1:5350588-5372510 GCA_902706635.1 Striga hermonthica | reverse complement strand
TTATGTTGAATGTTTATCTGTGATTTGTGCATATCGAGATCCTCATGGGTTCCAACAGCGTGGCCCCGTGCGCCTCTGCGCGCCTGCGCGCGTGCTGCGCGCCCATGTGCGCGTGCTACGCCTGTCATGTACCCGACTCGCATGCCTCCCATTTCTACGAGCCCCCTGATGCCTTGGCCATCCCCACCAGGTTTTGCTCCTTCGGTGTGCATCTCGAAACCTCCGATGGCACGTCCGTTTGCGGCGTTTTCCTCCCTTGCCCTAAATGCGTCCCGTGCTCGGGCTTGGAAGGGTCAAGGACCACATCTTCATCAGAATGCCTCCCCACTTTGCACGCCTCTCGCGCCCCGCCCGACTGCGCCGGTTGCACGGGCGTCATCGCCAGACGCCCGCGCATCCTTCTCGTGCGCCAGGTGCGCCCGTCGCCCGCCATCACTCTCGCTCGCATGCTGGCCTATCTCGCGTACTTCGTGCGCGTCCTGCTCAAGAGCGTGCGCCTCACCAGTCTCTCGTGCTAGCCTCCTTCGTGCGTGATAGGCGCGACTTGCAGCATTCTTGAGCTGCCTAGCCACATTCGCATCATTCCCGTCCCCTTCAAGTGCTTCCTTGTCCTCAAGGATGAAATCTGGGAATTGATCGCGCATCTCATCTAAGTCCTCCCGTGTGGCTTCCTCCGGTGGTAACTCTTTCCACTCGACTAATAGTTCCCAATGGTATCGGCCCGCCTTCCTCACTTGGCGATACTCAATCGCACGGCTTGGTCTCAATATGACCCTTCCATCGGCGGCGGTCGCCGGTATCTCCTCGCACCACTTGTAAGCTTCGCCTAAACTTCTCTTGAGCTCTGAAACATGTATGGTCGGGAGAATTTGCGAACTTTCTGGCAACTCTAGGCGATAAGCTACCTGACCTATGCACTTCAAAATCTTATACGGCCCATAGTAGCGTACCCCCAACTTCGTCGCGACCCTCTGCGCCATCATGTGCTGCCTAAATGGTCGCAACTTTAAGCAAACATAATCGCTTAGCTCAAAACTCTCCTCCCGCCGTTTGCCATCTGCGAAAGCCTTCGTACGGTTGATCGAGCCTTCGAGATTTTTCTTTAACTCTCGCAACATCAAATCTCAATCCTCCAGCTCTCGACCTACCTCGTCATTAATTGCACCACCCTCCGAGTGGTTGACGAGCGTTGGTGGTTTACGCCCATACACTAGCTCGAATGGCATTATCTTAGTTGAACCATGATACATCGTGTTGGACCAATACTCAACCCTTGGTAGAAAATTCTCCCACTTCTTCAGAAATTGATGTACATAGCACCTCAAGTATTGCTCAAGGGTTCGATTAGTTACCTCGGTTTTCCCATCCGTCTATGGGTGATATGCTGAGCTCATCGACAACTTGGTCCCTTGAAGCTTGAATAATCGGACCAAAAGCTGCTCATAAAGATCCAGTCTCGATCATGGACTATCGAACGTGGTGCCCCGTGCAGCTTCATAACATGCTCAACAAATAGCTTGGTGATGGTCCCATAGTCCTTTACGAACTTCCGATAGTATCCAGTGAGCCCTAGGAATTCTCGTAGCTGTGTGAGACTCGTTGGCTTAGGCCAGTCGACCATAACCTCAATTTTCCTTGGATCGACCTTCACGCCATCATGAGAGATAAAATGCCTTAGGTACTTGACCATCTCTTGTCCAAACGAGCACTTGGATGGCTTGATGTGAAACAAATTGGCCTCTAAAATTTCGAGCACTACTCGCAAATGCTCGATGTGATCCGCCCATGTCTTCGAGTAGATCAAGATGTAGTCGAAGAATACCAGAACAAACTTGCGTAGATGCTCCTTGAAGATGGAATTCATAGCAAACTGAAAAGTGGATGGGGCGTTGCACAGCCGGAACGGCATCACCAAATACTCATAGTGCCCCTGATGTGTTCGAAAAGCCGTCTTTGGGATGTCAGCTTTGTGGAGTTGGATCTGATGTAGCTAGCCCTAAGGTCGAGCTTTGAGAAATAGCGAGATCCTCTTAACTCGCCGAGCATGTCGTCGACACTTGGGATGGTAAATCGATCCTTGATTGTCGCGGCATTAAGTTCTCGATAGTCGGTGCAGAACCTTCACGTGCCGTCCTTCTTCTTTGCAAGTAGGACCAGTGATGAGAACGGGCTTAGCTATGTTGGATGAGCCCGGACTCTAGCATCTCGCCTACTTGCCTCTCAATCTCAGTTTTTTGAAAGTGTGCATACCGGTAAGGGTAGACGTGCACAACATGTTGTTCGTTAACCAATGGTATGCATTGGTCGAACTCCCGATTTGGTGGTATACCCTTAGGCTCGCCCAGCACCCCATCGAACTCCTCGAGTAGCTCGTGCACCTCGCCTTGCTGCTGATCGACATCTTCTGTGCACGCACTCTTGTTCTCGACCACTACCGCAAATATTTGATCGCAACCTCGCCAAACTCTCTCGATACTCTTCAATCCAACCTCCTTGGTACTTTTTTCCTCGCCAACTTTTAGAGTGACTCGATGGTCTCTTGATTTGAACTTCATGACCCCGGTTCGGTAGTTGGTGGTCACCTCTCTTAGTCCTTCAAGCCATTGCACTCCTAGAACAATGTCGGGTCCGACCAGGGGCAAGGCATAGAGATCGGCCTTCACAGTAACCCCTTGGAACTTGATCGGTACCCCACGAAAAGCTTCTGAGCACTTCAACATCTCTCCATTGGCTACTCGCACTTCAAATGGCTCGATCTTGGTCGTCGGCAGCTTCAACTTTTGAGAAAGTGTGGCATTGATGAATTTGTGCAACGATCCGTTATCTACGAGCACGACCACTCGACGATCCTTGACCCATGTCGGCAGTCGCATCGTCCTAGGTCCTCTTGTTCCAGCCATTGCGTGCATCGAGATTTCGGCTACCTCTTCGGGTACCACAACCTCGTCCTCATGCTCAATGTCCTCCTCAGCTTCGGGCTCTTCCTCATCTAAGTCGATGATGTCGATGACGAAGGATTGCTTGCATCGATGGCCCGGAGTGAACTTCTCTTGGCACTTGAAACAAAGCCCATTCTCGCGTCGGCGCCTTATTTCTTCTAGGGATACTGCTTGACCTCCGGCCCTGGAAGTCATGCGCTGGTTGTCGATCGCGCCCACGGTCATACTGCTTCGGCTTGCTCGCCGTGCGTCTAGGTAGCAGATGTCTGCCCGTCCCCTTCGCGTGGCTGCTAGGTGGCCTTCGCGGCGTCGGGCTACCTTCATGGCTGCATGCATCGTCTCAGGCCGCTCTAAGCGTACTTCAGCAGCCAGATCAAACATCAGGCCGCCTATGAACTCTTTAACCAATGCAGTCTCAGGCCAGCCTCAGACTCGGCATGCTAAACCCTCAAACTCCTTCAAGTACTCGCGTAGGTTGCCGATTTGTCTTATACGCGTGAGAGCCTCGTCATAGTTGTGGTAGTCACACGTACCGAAACGCGTGAGTAACTCGCGCTCGAAGTCGTTCCACCCAATGACTCGCTGTCGGCTGCGGTAGACGCTTGTGAGCCACTTCCACCATACGTTGGCCTCTCCATCCAAATAGTAAGCCACATATCGAACTCGATCGTTTCCTCGGTCTCATTAAGATCAAAATATAGTATGGCTCGATTGAGCCATGCGTCTGGATCGGTGCCAGTGAAGGTGGACAGTGTGAGTCGCGGTTTGTCGGGCTTCGGCCGGTCGTGGTAGTTGGACGCCTGGGACCGCTGGACGAAGTCGTCCTGCTACTCAAAGTCCGCACGCCTCCGCTCGTATCCCTCGGCCTGCTCGCGCTCGTGCTAAGGTGGTGGTTGGCGCGCGAGCATGTTGCGTGGCATTTCATCAAAATGCCGGTTCACGGTTTCTACCAGATCTTGCACCGTCGCCTTGGTGGTATCGAGCCCCTCGCTCATGGTTCGGACTTGCATGTTGAGATTATCGATTTTGTCCTTCATCTCCTTGTTGGCCATGGCCTTATTCTCTTGCTTGCGTTCTTTGCTTCGTGGACTCGTCTTGAAGATATTTTTTTTTTTTTTTTATAGGGACGAAAAAATAAGGAGAAGAAAAGAAAGGGAATACGGTAGGAAAAAGACAAACGATCTAACACCTCTCAATGAAAGCACCAATGATGAAGATCGCGTGTCTCGACTGCCGATAAGCCACAAACAAGTGCCTTGAATCGCCGATAGGTGTCTAGAGATTCACAAACTGCACCCCTTTAAACGAATAAAATTGCAATAGAAATCAAGAAGAGATCTAGGACAAAGTGTTTGAACTAAAGTTTCGGATTTTTTTATTAATAAATTTGATGATGAAAAATAACAAGAGGAAGGGCCTTTATAGGCACAAAATATGTCTAGTCCTAATCTACCTAGAATTCCAATAAAGCAATAAAATATTAAGTATCCTAAAGAAGATAGAAATTATGGTGAAAGAAAAAAACTAAATAACTAGGGATCTTGAATCCTGACTTGCACTCCAAGTAGAACCCTTAGCCGCCCAACCGCCTCCTAGGTCGGCTACCGCTCACGCGCGCTGTAATACCCGTTATGTTATTAATATAAATTGCGTGTTTAGTTCAGAAATATTTACTTTACTGAGCATTATCATTCGGGACTAATTATTAGAGTTATGATTATTCGAATTAAGTTTCGGAGTCAAGGTTCGACCGAAAATATTTAAGTTCGATTAAGATTAATACTTGGAAATAAATCCTAAGTATTAGAATTCACATTCTATGTAATTAATCCATGTTCAATAATGTTAAGCTCATGTCAATTGTCTAGGATTATGTTTAGTCGCACGACTTATGCGCAGCTACTCAAGCCTAGCATTAACCGCGCTTAAGCCAAACTAAGCACTTCATTAGGCCTTAAGCCATACAATTGCCGAAAGTTATTGGAGCAAAGTTCACGTGAGCATCATCATTCTTGCTAGCATTATGTGGCTTCTTTCTAATCTTCAAGTGGTGAATAAGGCAAGTGTATGAGAGCCATGTGTACTATGACTAAGCTCAAGGGGCCACCTAAGGTTCTTAGCTCACGGCAAGTAGCGCCTCCTCATTGGCCACGCCCTACACTTCATAATTTTACAAAATTTACCTTCTTTCATCCTTCTATAAATCTAATATGTGGGGTAAAATATAGCCTATACTTAAGCCATATACTAAGCTAGAGTTAAGAGAAAGATTAAGATGTTTCTATTGCATGCATACGCTAGTTGAACGGCCCCGAGCAATCACGAGTATCTTGCACAATTGATCGAGCAACTGAGGAGGTAATCTCTTCTTGACTCTATTCTAATGTTAGTATAATTATGCTAAGTCCAAATCATGTAGTGTGCGTACCGATAAGGGTAGACGTGCACAGCATGTTGTTCGTTAACCAATGGTATGCATTGTTCGAACTCCCGATTTGGTGGTATACCCTTAGGCTCGCCCAGCACCCCATCGAACTCCTCGAGTAGCTCGCGCACCTCGCCTTGCTGCTTATCGGCCTCGTCTGTGCACGCACTCTTGTTCTCGACCACTACTGCAAATATTTGATCGCAACCTCGACAAACTCTCTCGATACTCTTCAATCTAACCTCCTTGGTACCTTTTTCCTCGCCAACTTTCAGAGTGACTCGATGGTCTCCTAATTTGAACTTCATGACCCCGGTTCGGTAGTTGGTGGTCACCTCTCCTAGTCCTTCAAGCCATTGAACTCCTAGAACAATGTCGGGTCCGACCAGGGGCAAGGCATAGAGATCGGCCTTCACAGTAACCCCTTGGAACTTGATCGGTACCCCACGAAAAGCTTCTGAGCACTTCAACCTCTCTCCATTGGTTACTCGCACTACAAATGGCTCGATCTTGGTCGTCGGCAGCTTCAACTTTTGAGAAAGTGTGGCATTGATGAAGTTGTGCAACGATCCGTTGTCTACGAGCACGACCACTCGACGATCCTAGGTCCTCTTGTTCCAGCCATTTCGTGCATCGAGATTTTGGCTACCTCTTCGGGTACCACAACCTCGTCCTCATGCTCAAAGTCCTCCTCGGCTTCGGGCTCTTCCTCATCTGAGTCGATGATGTCGATGACGAAGGATTGGTTGCATCGATGGCCCGGAGTGAACTTCTCTTGGCACTTGAAACAAAGCCCTTTCTCGCGTTGGTGCCTTATTTCTTCAAGGGATAGCCGATTGACCTCTGGCCCTGGTGGTCATGCGCTGTTGGTCGATCGCGCCCACGGTCATAATGCTTGGGCTTGCGCGTCGTGCGTCTGGGTAGCAGATGTCCGCCAGTCCCCTTCGCGTGGCTGCTAGGTGGCCTTCGCGGCGTCGGGCTACCTTCGTGGGTGCATGCATCGTCTCAGGCCGCTCTAAGCGTACTTCAGCAGCCAGATCAAACTTCAGGCCACCTATGAATGCTTTAACCAATGCAGTCTCAGGCCAGCCTCAGACTCGGCATGCTAAACCCTCAAACTCCTTCAAGTACTCGCGTAGGTTGACGATTTGTCTTATACGCGTGGGAGCCTCGCCATAGTTGTGGTAGTCACACGTACCGAAATGCCTGAGTAACTCGCGCTCGAAGTCGTTCCACCCAATGACTCGCTGTCGGCTGCGGTAGACGCTTGTGAGCCACTTCCACCATACGTTGGCCTCTCCATCCTAATAGTAAGCCACATATCGAACTCGATCGTTTCCTCGGTCTCATTAAGATCAAAATATAGTATGGCTCGATTGAGCCATGCGTCTGGATCGGTGCCAGTGAAGGTGGACAGCGTGAGTCGCGGTTTGTCGGGCTTCGGCCGGTCGAGGTAGTTGGACGCCTGGGACCGCTGGACGAAGTCGTCCTCCTGCTCAAAGTCCGCACGCCTCCGCTCATATCCCTCGGCCTGCTTGCGCTCGTGCTGAGGAGGTGGTTGGCGTGCGAGCATGTTGCGTGCCATTTCATCAAAACGCCGGTTCACGGTTTCCACCAGATCTTGCACCGTCGCCTTGGTGGTATCGAGCCCCTCGCTCATGGTTCGGACTTGCATGTTGAGATTATCGATTTTGTCCTTCATCTCCTTGTTGGCCATGGCCTTATTCTCTTGCTTGCGTTCTTTGCTTCGTGGACTCGTCTTGAAGATATATTTTTTTTTTTGATAAGGACGGAAAAATAAGGAGAAGAAAAGAAAGGGAATAGGGTATGAAAAAGACAAACGATCTAACACCTCTCAATGAAAGCACCAATTATGAAGATCGCGTGTCTCGACTGCCGATAAGCCACAAACAAGTGCCTTGAATCGCCGATAGGTGTCTAGAGGTTCACAAACTGCACCCCTTTAAACGAATAAAATTGCAATAGAAATCAAAAAGAGATCTAGGACAAAGTGTTTGAACTAAAGTTTGGGATTTTTTTATTAATAAATTTGATGATGAAAAATAACAAGAGGAAGGGTCTTTATAGGCACAAAATATGTCTAGTCCTAATCTACCTAGAATTCCAATAAAGAAATAAAATATTAAGTATCCTAAAGAAGATAGAAATTATAGTGAAAGAAAAAAACTAAATAACTAGGGATCTTGAATCTTGACTTGCACTCAAAGTAGAACCCTTAGCCGCCCAACCGCCTCCTAGGTCGGCCACCGCTCGCGCGCGCTGTAATAGCCCGTTATGTTATTAATATAAATTGCGTGTTTAGTTCAGAAATATTTACTTTACTGAGCATTATCATTCGGGACTAATTATTAGAGTTATGATTATTCGAATTAAGTTTCGAAGTCAAGTTTCGACCGAAAATATTTAAGTTCGGTTAAGATTAATACTTGGAAATAAATCCTAAGTATTACAATTCACATTCTATGTAATTAATCCATGTTCAATCATGCTAAGCTCATGTCAATTGTCTAGGATTATGTTTAGTCGCACGACTTATGCGCAGCTACTCAAGCCTAGCATTAACCGCGCTTAAGCCAAACTAAGCACTTCATTAGGCCTTAAGCCATACAATTGCCGAAAGTTATTGGAGCAAAGTTCACGTGAGCATCATCATTCTTGCTAGCATTATGTGGCTTCTTTCTAATCTTCAAGTGGTGAATAAGGCAAGTGTATGAGAGCCATGTGTACTATGACTAAGCTCAAGGGGCCACCTAAGGTTCTTAGCTCACGGCAAGTAGCGCCTCCTCATTGGCCACGCCCTACACTTCATAATTTTACAAAATTTACCTTCTTTCATCCTTCTATAAATCTAATATGTGGGGTAAAATATAGCCTATACTTAAGCCATATACTAAGCTAGAGTTAAGAGAAAGATTAAGATATTTCTATTGCATGCGCACGCTAGTTGAAGGCCCCGAGCAATCACGAGTATCTTGCACAAGTGATCGAGCAACTGAGGAGGTAATCTCTTCTTGACTCTATTCTAATGTTTGTATAATTATGCTAAGTCCAAATCATGTAGTGTGCGTACCGATAAGTGTAGACGTGCACAGCATGTTGTTCGTTAACCAATGGTATGAATTGGTCGAACTCCCGATTTGGTGGTATACCCTTAGGCTCGCCCAGCACCCCATCGAACTCCTCGAGTAGCTCGCGCACCTCGCCTTGCTGCTGATCGGCCTCGTCTGTGCACGCACTCTTGTTCTCGACCACTACCGCAAATATTTGATCGCAACCTCGACAAACTCTCTCGATACTCTTCAATCCAACCTCCTTGGTACCTTTTTCCTCGCCAACTTTCAGAGTGACTCAATGGTCTCCTAATTTGAACTTCATGACCCCGGTTCGGTAGTTGGTGGTCACCTCTCCTAGTCCTTCAAGCCATTGAACTCCTAGAACAATGTCGGGTCCGACCAGGGGCAAGGCATAGAGATCGGCCTTCACAGTAACCCCTTGGAACTTGATCGGTATTCCACGAAAAGCTTCTGAGAACTTCAACCTCTCTCCATTGGCTACTCGCATTACAAATGGCTCGATCTTGGTCGTCGGTAGCTTCAACTTTTGAGAAAGTGTGGCATTGATGAAGTTGTGCAACGATCCGTTGTCTACGAGCACGACCACTCGACGATCCTAGGTCCTCTTGTTCCAGCCATTGCGTGCATCGAGATTTTGGCTACCTCTTCGGGTACAACAACCTCGCCCTCATGCTCAAAGTCCTCCTCGGCTTCGGGCTCTTCCTCATCTGAATCAATGATGTCGATGACGAAGGATTGGTTGCATCGATGGCCCGGAGTGAACTTCTCTTGGCACTTGAAACAAGGCCCTTTCTCGCGTCGGCGCGTTATTTCTTCTAGGGATAGCCGATTGACCTCTGGCCCTGGCGGTCATGCGCGTTGGTCGATCGCGCCCACGGTCATACTACTTGGGCTTGCGCGTCGTGCGTCTGGGTAGCAGATGTCCACCCCTCCCCTTTGCGTGGCTGCTAGGTGGCCTTCGCGGCGTCGGGCTACCTTCATGGCTGCATGCATCGTCTCAGGTCGCTCTAAGCGTACTTCAGCAGCCAGATCAAACTTCATGCCGCCTATGAATGCTTTAACCAATGCAGTCTCAGGCCAGCCTCAAACTCGACATGCTAAACCCTCGAACTCCTTCAAGTACTCGCGTAGGTTGCCGATTTGTCTTATCCGCGTGAGAGCCTCGTCATAGTTGTGGTAGTCACACGTACCGAAACGAGTGAGTAGCTCGCGCTCGAAGTCGTTCCACCCAATGACTCGTTGTCGGCTGCGGTAGACGCTTGTGAGCCACTACCACCATACGTTGGCCTCTCCATCCAAATAGTAAGCTGCATATCGGAATCGATCGTTTTCCTCGGTCTCATTAAGCTCAAAATATAGTATGGCTCGATTGAGCCATGCGTCTGGATCGGTGCTAGTGAAGGTGGACAGCTGAGTCGCGGTTTGTCGGGCTTCGGCCGGTCGTGGTAGTTGGACGCCTGGGACCGCTGGTCGAAGTCTTCCTCTTGCTCGAAGTCCGCACGCCTCCGCTCGAATCCCTCGGCCTGCTCCCGCTCGTGCTCAGGTGGTGGTTGGCGCGCGAGCATGTTGCGTGCCATCTCATTAAAACGCCGGTTCATGGTTTCCACCAGATCTTGCACCATCGCCTTGGTGGTATCGAGCCCCTCGCTCAAGGTTCGGACTTGCATGTTGAGATTATCGATTTTGTCCTTCATCTCCTTGTTGGCCATGGCTTTATTCTCTTGCTTGTGTTCTTTGCTTCGTGGACTCGTCTTGAAGATATTTTTTTTTTTTTTTTTGATAGGGGCGAAAAAATAAGGAGAAGAAAAGAAAGGGAATAGGGTAGGAAAAAGACACACGATCTAACACCTCTTAATGAAAGCACCAATGATGAAGATCGCGTGTCTCGACTGCCGATAAGCCACAAACCAGTGCCTTGAATCGCCGATAGGTGTCTAGAGGTTCACAAACTGCACCCCTTTAAACGAATAAAATTGCAATAGAAATCAAGAAGAGATCTAGGACAAAGTGTTTGAACTAAAGTTTGGGATTTTTTTATTAATAAATTTGATGATGAAAATAAACAAGAGGAAGGGCCTTTATATAGGCACAAAATATGTCTAATCCTAATCTACCTAGAATTCCAATAAAGCATTAAAATATTAAGTATCCTAAAGAAGATAGAAATTATAGTGAAAGAAGGAAACTAAATAACTAGGGATCTTGAGTCTTGACTTGCACTCCAAGTAGAACCCTTAGCCACCCAACCGCCTCTTAGGTCGGCCACCGCTCGCACGCGCTGTAATAGCCCGTTATGTTATTAATGTAAATTGCATGTTTAGTTATGAAATATTTACTTTACTGGGCATTATCATTCGGGACTAATTATTAGAGTTATGATTATTTGAATTAAGTTTCGAAGTCAAGTTTCGACCGAAAATATTTAAGTTCGGTTAAGATTAGTACTTGGAAATAAATTCTAAGTATTAGAATTCACATTCTATGTAATTAATCCATGTTCAATCATGTTAAGCTCACGTCAATTGTCTAGGATTATGTTTAGTCGCATGACTTATGCGCAGCTACTCAAGCCTAGCATTAACCGCGCTTAAGCCAAGCTAAGCACTTCATTAGGCCTTAAGCCATGCAATTGCCGAAAGTTATTAGAGCAAAGTTCACGTGCGCATCATCATTCTTGCTAGCATTATGTGACTTCTTTCGAACCTTCAAGTGGTGAATAAGGCAAGTGTATGAGAGCCATGTGTACTATGACTAAGCTCAAGGGGCCACGTAAGGTTCTTAGCTCACGGCGAGTAGCGCCTCCTCATTGGCCACGCCCTACACTTCATAATTTTACAAAATTTACCTTCTTTCATCCTTCTATAAATCTAATATGTGGGGTAAAATATAGCCTATACTTAAGCCATATACTATGCTAGAGTTAAGAGAAAGATTAAGATATTTCTATTGCATGCACACGCTAATTGAACGGCCCCGAGCAATCACGAGTATCTTGCACAATTGATCGAGCAACTGAGGAGGTAATCTCTTCTTGCCTCTATTCTAATGTTAGTATAATTATGCTAAGTCCAAATCATGTAGTCAAATTCGTAAATGGATCATGTTTGCTCTCGGTCGTACCATTTAAGCTATATCGAGTCAAGTTCATTTTTATTCGTCAACTCCCGAGTGATTTATGTTTCCTTAGTCATTATTGAGTATATTATGGTCAGTCATGAAGCAATTGTCGAAAGAATTTATCGTTCGGTCAAAGGATTGGACAAAGCCGTAGGCTTCGCACATAGCGCATGTCAACGGCCGTCCATGTTACATCGGTCATGTTAAGTGTTGATTCTTTGGGCGAATTATGGGTATGTCTTCATGTTATGTTAAGTTATGTTGATTCATGTGATTACGGTCGGAGGAAATTATCAAGTGGCCGAGTGGATCGGTTGTAGTGGTGGGTCGCGCATGCGCGCACGACACAAGTCCTTTCCTAACCATGTCAAGGTCTTGCTAGGCATTTTTCGATTAATTCATGTGGTTATGATCATTTTATATCAAGTCATGTTGTTTCAAGTTAAAGTTGTCGGATGAAGTCGCCGGACGGCCGGTAAAGTTGATCATAGTTGCCATGCTCGCCCACAGCGGGCACAGCACGCCGGCAGTCAGACAGGACAGGCGAGCGTTGTGCGTGTATGCCCAGTCGGGCGTCGCTTATGGCCTCTGCCGCGTCAGTCATCAGTCGGCTAGTGTTCCATGCATGCCAGTGCGTTCAGCTGCACGTCAGTCGGCCTCGGGCTGTGCCCGACAGCACGCCCGAATGCGCAGTACCGTCAGGGCCGCCCGTGTAACACCCCGCTTATCAGAGTAAATTTTTTGCAACGTATTTCAAAAATACTTATAATCTTTCGAAATCTTCTTAACTCGGGATGCTACTAAACTTATCTGTTTTTAAAAATCTGTTTCTTTAAGCTCAGTCTAACAACTGAGTTAGATGTAAATAAAACAGATTTTAAATATTGAACAAGTATGAAAACTTAACCAGTTCATGCTGACAATAGGTAAATTATTTAAATCTTAAACTTTAATGTCACATATGTTCAAATCTTGAAAAACGTAGCGGAAATCTTACAAGCATGGCAAACAAATCAAAAGCTTATTAAAAACCCACAATAGAGACTTAATCAAATCCACGACCAATACCACCACAGCTCATCACACTTCTTCACCGACCTTGTTTCCTGAAAAATGATAATAGTGGGGCGTGAGTACTAATCCACTGTACTCCGCGAAAACTCATACTAAAGTAAACATTAATAATAATATCAATATCATGATCACAGATATATATAAACTCTACTTTCCCGGACCTTGGCCCAGTAAATTAAACTTTTAACTTCTTGACCCTTTGGTCGATAACCGTGTGCACACTCTGATGGCTTATTAAGGCCTTGGCCTCCACCAGAACTCGGGATGGTTTATTAAGGACTCTGGCCTCCACCCAAAGCGGATAACTTAAACTTATATACATACCTTTGGATATGATCTAGCTATTATACTCAATGTAATCCCAGGCTGGGTCCCCACCTTTCCTTGTTGAAAACTTTTCTAAACTGTAAGTGATGTACTGGTAGCTGTATCTGCAACCACATAAAAATATAAACAAATATACTAAGTACTATGCTCATTATACTTACTAAAATACTCGGATACTCACATCTATCAGATAACTTATCCGAATATAAAGGAATACTCTAGAGATCATACTAAGTCAGGATTTAAATTGGTATATTTAAACTGAACCGAAACTTAATCATTTTCATACTCTTCAAAATTTCACGTTAATTAATATAATGAGAAAAACTAAAATCATATGATATAACTCAATTCACCTCATTTTAATCTTAACTTTAACATATGTATTCTCAACATATATATAAAGTTACCATAAAAAATTTCACTTTAAAATAATATTCATATCTTGAGATATATTATTTCAAAGTTGAACTATATCAAAACATTCAATTTACTTGCATACTTGTCTTTAAAAATCTATATCTCATGCTACAATTATCTAAAAATTCTAAAACTTTATATCATAACTCTCAACTAAATGAAGAAATATTCTGTAAAATTTCTCATAAAAATAATAACCATAAAGTGAGATATGAATTTTCAAATAATGCTTGTCTTGTTGAAATTCGAGATTTACTCACTTATGTTCATTATTTTCTATAGCATGTTAAATAAGTCCAATAAATATAAAATTTAAACTGGAATTTCTTAACTAATATATGAATAGACCATAAAACTTTCAACTCAAAATAATATCAATAGATAGGGTAATTCAATACCACAAATCATCATTACTACACAGATTTTTCACTGGACAACACCTTAATAAATGATTTTTATAAAATTAATTTTAACTTCGACTAATCTAAAAATTTCCAGTATAATTCTCAACATATTTATTACCTTATATAAAATTTTCATAATTTTTGGAACCCAATAGCTTAGTCAAAAACAAACAAACATAGGCCGCAACATCATGAACTTTAAATAATCTTATTTTATATACTTATATATATATATAAATTATAATTTCTTAACATAATAACATATTAATAACACATATAAACACTTATAATTCTTACCTATACTTGATGATATTAAAGTTGTATAACATACCTCTTCCAATCTTGAGAAAACAAAGTAATGAAACTTGATTCACATTCTCTCGAAATTGCTCGATTCCTCTCGTAACTACTCGTTTCTTACTATTTCTTGCTCTTTGAATATTTATAACATTTTTAGTGCTTCTAAAATCTGATTTTAAGGCCCTCTATTTAATGGCATAAGAGCTCTTCATTGTTGATAAAACTCCTCACCAAATTTGCTTAGAAATTAATATAAAAACTTAACTTGAATTAATATAAAAATATGATTTTAATGGCTCATAAATGCTCTCTAAAATAGGATAAATATGCTGATTAATGATGATAATAATGCTCCCATAGCTGATATAAAAATTGTCCCCATTTTTATTTAAAAACACTTAGAAAGTTTTTTAGTAAAAATGATGACAAAACATCATTTAATGCTTTATTTATTTATTCATTTCTTAATATTCAGCTCTTAATTTTATAATAAAAAATAATACTTCATAATTATATTGTACTGTGGTAAAAAAAACTAGAAAAATAAAATTTACGGAACCAAATTCGGACTTAAAACGAACAATTACCGTAAAACCGAAAATTCTAAAAATTCGGATTTCTCTCTTTTGCTTTTGATTTTTTTTTTCATAATTACTTTGAAGTTGTGATATTTTCTCTTGTAAAAACCATACTAACTTAATCTTGAAAATAATTTACTTATTATCTATAACTATTAATAACTTTTACCGATTTACTGAATAACTTCTACCGTTTTACTGACTTACTAAAAATATGGGGTATTACAATCTACCCCCCTTAAAACTATTTCCGCCCTCGGAAATACTAAATCTGAAATAAAGAAACTGAAAAATATACTTACTAATTATAAAAACTCGAAATCTGGAAATCGAGCTCTAATATCAGCTTCTCGCTCCTAAGTGGCATCCGATTCTCCGCGACGATTCCATTTGATACGAACGAGGGAAACATCTCGCTTTCTGAGCCTGTGAACCTTTCGGTCCAAAATCGCTACCGGCTGCTCCTCGTAAGTCAAATCTGGCTGAATTTGAATCTCATTGTGCTTAAGCACATGATATGGATCGCACACATAAGCACGTAACATAGATACGTGAAATACATTATGCACACTTGCCAACTCAGGAGGTAAATCTAATCGATAAGATACTTCTCCGACCCATTCAAGAACTTCGAACGGACCAATATAGCGAGGATGCAACTTACCTTTCTTCCCGAAACGAATGACACCTCTCATGGGTCGAACTTTCAGGAAGACTTTATCTCCAATTCAACATGCATTTCTCCCTCATGCTTATCAACTGAATACTTCTGCTAACTCTGAGCAGTCTTGAATCTTTCTTGAATCCAGGCTACATACTCAACTGTTTTCTCGATCATCTTCCATCATATAGATGGTAACTTTAAACGCTTTCAGACTTGCCTCTTATGACTCGGAATATGACTATATGGCACTTTGCATGCAATGTACCCACTACCCGGAGCCCTTCGGGTGCGGAACATTTACATGCGTGTACCTACAATGTCAAAATCACCCGCAAAAATAACAATGTTAGTATTTCTACTATACTGAACTTGCTTCTGCTTTGAGAAATCTTCTGATCAAGTAGTATTATCAGTACTTAACATTCTCTCAACTTCAATATATCTTCAAGAACCAACTGGAAATTTCTGCACTGCTTTGGAATAACTTACCCAATTACTGATCATTCCACATATTTACCCATCGGTTAACTTATCTTATCTCCAATAATACAATCCGACACCAAAAATAGTCAACATTGCAATTATTCATTCTGCAATTATGGACGACATCTCACATCTGTTTCTGCCACAATAAATGCATAATGGTTGCGTATCTGACAATCAAAAATATTTTAATGTCTGATCTCTACCTCTGAAACTCTCCTCATACGCGACGCTCTTCTATAAATAGCTTGCCAATCCTTCAATCTTCTTTCAACAATGGTCCGAATTAGAAAATGGATTTAGCACTTTTAAATATTCGCAAATTATATTCCTTTCTTCCACTCAATATCATAAAAAGAATCAATAGATCTCGAGTGGAAAGATTGAGGGTGCTAATATTCCATAATATTCCAAGTGATATACGATGGTTGATTGAAGCAAAAGTTCGACTGTCTGGCGAATATCCAAATTTTTATAAATTTCTGCCTGGTATGGGTAGAAGTACTCTTTCCAAGAAACGTAGAGCCAAATGAATAGGTGGCTGCTATAAATGTGCTCGATAGAATTGCAATACCCGATGCTAATCGCTGGGGTTTGTGTCCATAAATCGAGAAGATAGAATAGCTTTCATTAAGAATGGCTTGAACAAGGAATACCTGGATCAAACCCTCCAACAAATTCTCGATACACATCCCAGTGGATATGTGCATCAAGAGCTTATGTCTTTATGGATCTGTTTCAAAGATGAACAGAACCGCTATAGTCTCGAAAACATTATTGCTAAGGATCTTGTTTGCAACAGCTGTCTCTGATAACTCCCTTATTAAAAGGTATTTATTTCTTTTGATAAATATAACTCATTGAATGCTTAACTGCTCCCCTGTCTGTTGCTTCTGCCGAAATCAAACATTATAATACTCATTCTCTTTCTTTAAATAACCCATCCTTTCCCCATTTGAGTATCTCTCTACTTCAAATGGAGACTCCTATTTCTTCTCAGGTCAAAAAAGTTCTTCCATCTATAAAAACCATTTGTGTTCTTGGTGGTTCTAAACTTGTAGCTTCTTCTCAGAATATTGATATTGTATCCCAACTTGTAAGAGAACTGGGAAAACAAAAGATCAATTTACTCTATGGAGGAACTAGCCTCACTTTCTTTGGTAGCCTTCTCTTGGCTGGAAAAGGCTTTGATATTGAAGTGAAAAGTGTCCAACCATTTCACAAAACTCCTTCAAAAGTTCTCAAAGATTCTACCAGTCTAATGCTTTCTAACTCTATTTATGATTGCACTATGTTCATGGTGAACCATAGTGATGCTTTCATCATACTTCCTGGTGGATATGAAACTATAATGACCATGTTTACAATTGCTTCTTGGGCAGACATGAAATTATAAATAAGCCCATTGGTCTATTAAATTCCCATCACATCTTCAACGGCGTTCTTGGTTTTCTTGATGAAAGTTTATTTCAGACTTTTATATCTGATTCTACCAGAGATATCTTCAAATGTGCAGATACTGCTGCTGGACTTATCAAGAAACTTCAAGAAAACATCACTTCTCAAGATTATGTGGAAACTCATGGGGTTAAGCAAAAGCAAACTTTCGATCCAACGGATTTATCTTTATAAACTCTGATGTCTGTTATGGGTGGTAGAGTTAAGGGGTCTTGTACTCTTGAGACGCACCCTCCCTTTATATTATCTTGTATTAGTTGAGGATTCACTTTTGCTTTATCTGCATTTCATGCATCTCGTTTGCTATTTCTGATAAACTTGTAATAGCTTCTTTTGTAATAATGAAATCATCAAACAATGTGCTTGAATCAATCATGAATCCTTTTTGATCTTTATGATATTGATGAAAATAAATGGAAACTTTATTCGTCTTTGTCTTACTAAACAGACTATCTTCAACTTTCACATATCCATATAACTTTTACTTTTAAAAACTCGTTTTGAGAGATTTAACTGATCACTTTAATGTTGGAATGTGAAACTTGAATGACTGATGTCTGTCCAGGTTCCAGGCAAATTTGGATTAGTGACTCTTATTTTAAGCCTCCATAATTTACCCAGCTAATTAGCTAATAACAGCAATTATTCAAACTTCATGAACATTGATCTTTATCTGGTAATTACCCGACATTGTGACTCTTATTTCAAGTCGTCGTGATAATAATAAAATTACTTGACTTTATATACTGATACTTTTAAACTCATGCTTATTAACTTTATAAAATGCACTATGTACTGATAACTTGTTCATAACATTGCTTACTTAAAATTCTCGGTATCTAACTGTTAAGATACCTTCATTTCTGACTCTAAAGATTGACTGCTTTCTTAAACTTTACTCTTACGGTTCAGTTTCAAGCCTCCATGGTAAATCCGAACTTACGGTTCTTATTTCAAACCTCCATGATTTACCCAGACTTATGGCTCTTATACACCGAAAACTGTTACTTCTGATATATACTCAAGATATGTCAACTTTTAGAGTCAGAATTTAACTTTAATCTGATGGCTTAACTTTAAAATGTTCAGATAACTTTCTTGATAATATGAACTTTTAAAAATTATAGTCGCGAAACTGAGCAACTATGAATATCTCCTGTAAAATTGAATAGCGTGCCATCTGTATACTTAATCTGAACAGGAGTTGAACTTGAAATTACTGAAAAAGAATACTGCATATTATTTTTCTTAAAAAAAAACATTATTTCTCAATAATTAACTTGATAAGTTAGAATCTTGAATATAATTCAAATTTTCGATATGAGGACATATCTAATAATAGTAGGAGTTCTTGATACTGATCTAGGCATTTATTCTGATTTCTAAAGTTCGAATATCTGAATCTTATTGAGCATAGACTTAGTAATTTACATATATTTAAAAATATAATTTTGTAAAAACTTTCAACAGCACTTACCTGGTAGTCGGCGATGTGTGAGTGTGGTGTGATTGGTTTTTCCTGAAACTTTCTTTCCGAAACTTAAACTTTTAGTATACAGAGCACTTGAACTTTAGCTCTGATACCAAATGTAACACCCCACTTATCAGAGTAAATTTTTCACAACTTATTTCAAAAATACTTATAATCTTTCGAAATCTTCTTAACTCGGGATGCTACTAAACTTATCTGCTTTTAAAAATTTGTTTCTTTAAGCTCAGTCTAACAACTGAGTTAGAAATAAATAAAACAGATTTTGAATATTGAACAAGTATGAAAACTTAACCAGTTCATGCTGACAATAGGTAAATTATTTAAATCTTAAACTTTAATGTCACATATGTTCAAATCTTGAAAAACGTAGCGAAAATCTTACAAGCATGGCAAACAAATCGAAAGCTTATTAAAAATCCACAATAGAGACTTAATCAAATCCACGACCAATACCACCACAGGTCATCACACTTCTTCACCGACCTTGTTTCCTGAAAAATAATAATAGTGGGGCGTGAGTACTAATCCACTGTACTCCGCGAAAACTCATACTAAAGTAAACATTAATAATAATATCAATATCATGATCACAGGTATATATAAACTTTACTTTCCCGGACCTTGGCCCGGTAAATTTAACTTTTAACTTCTTGACCCTTTGGTCGATAACCGTGTGCACACTCTGATGGCTTATTAAGGCCTTGGTCTTCACCAGAACTCAGGATGGTTTATTAAGGACTCTGGCCTCCACCCAAAGCGGATAACTTAAACTTATATACAAACCTTTGGATATGATCTAGCTATTATACTCAATGTAATACCCAGGCTGGGTCCCCACCTTTCCTTGTTGAAAACTTTTGAAAACTGTAATTGCTGTACTGGTAGCTGTATCTGCAACTACATAAAAATATAAACAAATATACTAAGTACTATGCTCATTATACTTACTAAAATACTCAGATACTCACATCTATCAAATAACTTATCTGAATATAAAGGAATACTCTAGAGATCATACTAAGTCCGGATTTAAATTGGTATACTTAAACTGAACCGAAACTTAATCATTTTCATACTCTTCAAAATTTCACGTTAATTAATATAATGAGAAAAACTAAAATCATATGCTATAACTCAATTCACCTCATTGTAATCTTAACGTTAACATATGTATTCTCAACATATATATAAAGTTACCATAAAAAATTTCACTTTAAAATAATATTCATATCTTGAGATATATTATTTCAAAGTTGAACTATATCAAAATATTCAATTTACTTGCATACTTGTCTTTAAAAATCTATATCTCATGCTACAATTATCTAAATATTCTAAAACTTTATATCTTAACTCTCAACTAAATGAAGAAATATTCTGTAAATTTTCTCATAAAAATAATAACCATAAAGTGAGATATGAAATTTCAAATAATGCTTGTCTTGTTGAAATTCGAGATTTACTCACTTATGTTCATTATTTTCTATAGCATGCTAAACAAGTCCAATAAATATAAAATTTAAACTGGAAGTTCTTAACTAATATATAAATTGACCATAAAATTTCCAACTCAAAATAATATCAATAGATAGGGTAATTCGATACCACAAATCATCATTACTACACAAATTTTCACTGGACAACACCTTAATAAATGATTTTTATAAAATATATTTTAGCTTCGACTAATCTAAAAATTTTCAGTATTATTCTCAACATAATGACTATCTTATATATAAATTTTCATAATTTTTGGATGTAATATCCCGAGATATTATCAGTATAAATTACGTTTAATTCCGATATAGTAACGTTATCGTTTATTATTTTCGGAATTAATTAAGTTCAGTCGGATTACCGAAATCTATTTTCGGCGTACTGTTTACGTCCGGAATAATTTTAGTAATTAAGTATTATGTTTAATTTAATAATTAAACATCATTTGAGTGATTAATTGGGATTAATCACAAGTTAATAAGCCCTAAACCCTAATTAGCCGAAAGACTTTGGAAAATTTTTCCAAATTTTCTAAGTAAAGCCGTGCACTTCCTTAAGCCAAAGGAAAGGTTATTGGCAAATCAAATTAAACAACTTGTCATAAGAAGAGGTTGCTTACTCATCCAAAGCTTAAGTGAGAGTGTAGCAAGTGTAAGGAGAAGAGATGGCCACGTTGGTGCACCATCATCCCACCCCTCGGCCGTGCACCTATAAAAGGAGGGTACTTTGGAAAATTTTCCACCATTTTCCCCATAAGAGATCAGCAGCTTACCCACATAGCTTCAGCAATCCTTTCATCCCATTATTTTCCTTAAATTTTCCCAAAACTTAAGCACAATCGCACGGCATAGGCTTGTACCGCACGGCGAGGAGAAGCGGCGCTTTAATTCCGATTTTCGTCGAGCGTTCAGGAAGGTAAAACTCCCTTCAGTTTATAGACTTGATTATCAGGTTAATTCAGGGCGAAGTGTTCGGATAATTGTCGGAATTTTTGATTAAAAACCGCACCTAAGTCCATATATTTTGAGTACGGTTATGCCCGAGTTAAGTCTATATTTTTCCGGCAAGTAATGAACTAAGATGTTCTTTTCAGCTTCTATTTAAAGTATTCTGTGTAATCGAGTGTAGTTGGTCGATGAAAAATCGAGGATTGCCGGTGAATTGGCCAAAGCCGTAGCTAGTGCCGATCGCACGGGGCTACGGGCGGCCATGAGGCATGAGTTCATAAGCTGAGCATAAGCCATGAGCAATTATCGTTTATTTAGCCTTAATTCAGTTAATCATGTTCAGCTAAGTGAGTGTTGTCGTGTAAAAGTGAAGTTTTGCCGATGAAAGGCCCCAGTCGGCACCCCGCGCCTATCGCGCGAAGCCTCGGGTAGCCGTGGGCCGAGGCTTGCTGTTCAGTATTGATCAGTTCTCTCGTGTGATTAAGTCTTAGTTCACTTCAGTAGATTGATCATGTAGTCAGGTCCTGAAGTGGTCGAGTAAAGTGGCTATTTGGGCCGAGAGATGACCGAGGCCGTAGGCATCGCGTGTTGCGAGCGCGCCACGGCCGGAGGTTCGGTCCATCGAGTTAAAGTCAGCCGTTTTAAATTAAATTCAGCTTAGTATTCATTTTAAGTCTTAACATGTTAGTATAAGTCAGATTG
>CACSLK010027813.1:5297086-5308510 GCA_902706635.1 Striga hermonthica | reverse complement strand
AAAAACTTGGTTGCGTGATCTTATATTAGATTAGCAGCAGTATTAGTAGCATTAGGTGTTTATCTATATAGATATGATAATTAGTTGATTTGATTTTTTATTTGTTGCGTGAGTTTGTTGTAAAAAAAAAAAAAAAAAAAATGTTTTCTGAAGAGGAAGTCGAGGAAAGTTGGCGTTCATGGGAAAAAAAGGGTATAATCGATAGAGGAGAAACAACGGCGATCGCAATGGGATCCGACGGAAATATTGAGGTCCATGAAGGCTGAATTCGAAAACGTGAAGGTCACCTTGAACGATTGCCACGAACGGGTAAAAAAGTCGTTGTTTCAAATACAAGCGGGGATCATAAGGCAAAAAAGTTTTTGGACAAGGAGGAGATCTTGATCGTGGTCGAAGAAGGCCATGATGACGAGATGCATGGGGAGGACAATGCAGATGAAGAGATGGCGACGCCCCAAGCGATGGTCATTGCCGAGTCCTTGAGGACAAGGACTCATTCGAAGGGGGGAGGAATGATGCGGAAGTGGCTTTCGAAGCCCGAGCAGGCCGAGAGCCTATGGTCGAGACGATCCGAGAAGGCCGAGAAAAAGGTCGAAGCAATGCGTGCATGGCCAAAAAGACGTACGCGAGCTCGAATACGAGGACGCACGCCCGAAGATCACGCACGGTGCGCGCACGACGTATGGTTCAAACACGGACGCGGCGTGACTTGAATGTCAAATTGACAAGAAGGTTCTAGAAGATTTCAAGTCCAAGATTCTAGAAGATACTTATTAAATTAATTATTATTTAAATTAATTAGTTTAATTAATTAATTATTAGTTTGATTAGTTTGTTAGCGGCGTTAGATGTTAACATTTATTTAGTTAGATTTATTAGTTTAGTATATATATTTAGTGCCGTGAATTGTTATTTTAGATTGTTAGGATTAGTTAGGATTTATTTATATTAGTTAGCCGTAAGTTATTTGTTAGTAATAGGATTATTTTAGGTGGTTAGATATTTTATGTTTTGTTAAGTCTTGGGATGCAAGACATATAGTTATCTTAGGACTAGATATTATTTCCTAGTTAGAATTATAGCTCTCATACGACTAGATCTAGTTTTTCTTATAAATACCTATGTACTCATTCAATTTGGGAAAAACAATGAATTAATGAAAAATCGATCTTTGGTCACCAACTTCTTGTGTTAGAATTCTTTTGGGTTTTAGTACAAAATCCTTATATCGAAAAGGGCATTTCACCGCATAGTTCGAACAAGACGAGTTTGGCAAGGATTCACGTCCGAGCTGTCTCACCTATCGTGAGAAGATAAGGAGAAATCCGAATCGTCCACACCCATCGCCGAGAAGGAAGCCGTGGCAAAGCAACTTTTGAAGCAAGTCGAGTTGAGCGGATACACGATTCTTCATTAGCGCGCCTGCGCGCACGCTGTGTGCGGTAGGCATCACGGTCGGCTTTTCGCCGGCCGTCCGGCTACTTTTTCCGGCAACCCACATATGACTTATCATGAAATGACTTGATATGACTAAATATACAAAAATTGTTCGGGACTTGCCGGTTATATTTTGAAATCACTTGGAGAGGGCTTATATAGCACCTCCGAGGCCATTTTTGCACATATCTTAAACCGAATGACATGATTTTGACATGATCTTCCTAACATGAGCTTAAATACATGAAAATAGGGTAAATAGATGTATACCCTTCAGTTTACTCGAGGATTGCACGGTGGCTTGCGCGTGCTTGCTCGGTGCGTTCGGTGGTGTCTTAGTGCTTCCTTTTCCTTCGGCTATTCTTAGCTAACCTTGTGCGACGGCATGGTGGCTCCAGGTCTATGTCGCCGGAAAACAGAGCTAAGCAGTGGCAGCTGGAGCTTGCTGCGGGTCCATGGTTGGCTCGCTGCCGGTCGCCGGCGGGAAAAACTCACCGTGGGGAGCTCGCCGGGAAGGTCTCGCCGGAGTTGTGGTGGTGGTCGGCCGGAGAAGATGTATGGTGGTGGTGGAGGAAGATGTGAAGAAGAAAGCTTGGAGAAGACAATGAATAGTTTTTTCTTGGGATTGGATAAGGTATTGCTTTTTGTGTGGTGTGAGCTAAGGGGAATCTTCTATTTATAGATGAGGAAAAAGCTAGGGTTTCCTCTCTTGTCGGTCTTTAAAAATCGGGCCCAATCGACTTGGGCTCGATTATAAAATACTACTCGGGCTCAGAATATAAAATACTACTCGGGTCGAGAATTTAATTTGACTAAGTTTAAAAATGTCTCGATTATAAATAGTTGGGCCCGGTAATTAAAATAATTAGGCCGATTTGTCCAAATAAAAATAGCTCACTTAAATGGGCCCGAAAAATTGAGCTTGCTCGGGAATTAAATAAATTCCCGACTTTTCTGATACTCGATTAAAAATAATTTATAGAGGCTTAGACTTAGGATTTTTATCTCGTTTCCGAGAAATAATTCGAACTTTCTCTCCATGGCTTAGACTTTAAACTAATTACTCAATTTACTGCAAATAATAATAATAAATGCATCAAATAAAGAAACTGGTTATTTATAGAAATAAAGTCGAGCTCCACAAATAGTATGGGCATTATAGTTATTATTGTGTTATACGTGCATAGTGGTGTGCACTACGGTTTTATTTGTGCTCACTCCCACCTACTCTTCATGGATGCAGGTTAAGGAGTTGGCGGGTGACGAGGGCAAGACGAGTGGGTGGTCGTTCATTTATTATTGCTTCTGCATTTTACTATGAACTATGTTTGGACATGTTGAAAACCTTTTCAAAACTTATGTTTTAATTTGTGGATTTTGAATATTGGTATGTTAGAATATCCATGATTGCTTGTTAAGTTGAATATCATGTTTATTTTGATTGTTCATGCTAGTATGATTAAGCTGCATTTTTCGTGACAAGTTTTGAATCGGGTAAATGAAAACCTTGTAAATACTGGGTAATGAATCCCCGTGGGTCCAGATAAGACTTGACTAAGTAAATATTTTTGATAATGCCCTTTTTTTCGAAAACGAATTCGAAAATGTTGTTCTAATTTTTAGAAAGTCCAGGATTTCTTTAAAATCAAAGTGGGGTGTTACACTTTGGTATCAGAGCCAGTCTACATTTCTGTAGACTGGTCTATATGTGAAATACTTGTTATGTGACTATGTGATATAGACCTTGTGTTTTGACCACTCGTCTTCGTCACGCCACATTGCTTAAGGTATGTTCTTTATTAAGTATCAATGAAAATACTTATAGTATGAATTGTGATTTTGAGCTGCTTGAGTTATAATTTGTTGATAATTGGGGCTTAGGATCTATCCAACTTGGTTTCAATCGGAGTCTAGTGTTTTGTGATGAACTCTAGAATATTAATTTATGTGCTAAACTTTTCGATCCATTTCCAATGTAGAACTATGGCTCGTCAAACCTACAACAACCAGCAAAATCAACAGCCTCCCCCGCTTCCACCTCCACCTCCCCCTCATCAGCCGGCTTCGCCTGCACCGAACTAGGATTTCTTGAGGCTCTTAGTTCAGTTCCAGGGCATGCACCCACCTAGCTTTTCGGGGACCGAAACCGCCACAGCGGTGCTGGAATGGAAAAAGGAGCTCGACAAGATCTTTGTTGTTCTTCCTCTCTTGGATGAGCAATGCATTTCTCTTGCCGTATTTCAGATGAAGGAGAATGCGTTAGACTAGTGGCTCGATTACTGGTCTTTGAGGCTAGAGGCTAAGCGTAATGCTCTTACTTGGCTCCACATGAAGGAGATTTTCGGGGGCAAGTTTCTGCCTTAGATTTTCCGCGATCGAATGGAGCACGACTTCTGGCACCTTCAGCAGGGCAATGCTAGCGTGGATGAGTACACGCGTAATTTCACTAGAATGAGTAACTTTGCTGGAGAGATGGTGAACACTGATGCAGAGAAGGCCCGTAAGTTCCGGAAGGGACTGAATCAGAGAATTCGTGAGCTAGTAGGGATTCACGGGACGATGTCATATGCCGATACTGTGCTTCGGGCACAGGAAGTGGAGAGTTGTCTTATCCCGATAGCTCCAGTTCTGTAATGCCCCGTTTGTTTAGAATATTTTTGATATTATTAAGGCATTATTAATATTATTATTCTATTATTTGTCTAATTGTCTAGAGTGCTTATTATTACTATTATTAATATTTATAGATGAATATTAATATTAAATAAACATTATTTGTGTGTTGTACACACACACATATATATATATATATATATATATATATATATTATACATTATTTTATTTTGTTATTTATTTTATCAAAATCGTGCGATCCGCCCAAAATGATCAATTAGCTCAATACTCATGCTATGTTATTTTTTTTCATTGGCCCATTGTAAGATTGAATGACCTAATGCCTTGTATGTTATCTTGGCCCAAATTGAATTAAGTGAATTTTTTGCCACGAGTTTGAATCCCAGGCGTTAGATCATTTCTCCTTTCCTCACGTTGTGGAAGACTGAGTCGTGGTTAGTTCAAGTCTGCTGTGATTTTTGGGCGAGCAATATCTCGCACGTTCTATTCATCGTTCTTCTTTAAAATCTAACCGAGAAAGAGAGAGACTTCTACCTCCTCTTCCTTCCCACACAACAACTGCTCTCATATTGAAAGAAATATCTTTTCTTTTATCGTCGAGTGAGTTCGAGTTTTTCGATCATAACCATTCTTCCCGGTGAGTTCACCTGCTATAGACGACCACAATCTCGTCAACCCGCGTGTCGCGAGCCTGTAACCCACGTTCCCTTCGAGTTTTGATCAGCATCACCCATCTGCCATTAATTCCGTTGACCCCGTCGACAAGCAACCTCGGCCGCCGAACGCGACCGTTCGATTAATCTGGTGCCCGGTACATCGTCTGCTTTCTAGTCATTGACCCTTGTTGTAATCATCGTTCGAAGATCAGGAACCAACTTTCTGTCGTGATCAAATTCTGAGCTTTCAAGGGTACCGAGTTCGAGGCCCGTCGTCTGGCCCGTTTCTTGTCCAATAATTAGTAGATTCCCGAAGACGGGTAATATTTTTAATCTTCTCGTTATTCTGGTCGTGCTCGTTTATAACATGTTATATATATTGTGCTCGATCTATCAAAATTTGGTTTGAAGTCGAATTTCTTTCGGTTCGTTTAATTATTCGTAATTATTATAGTGGATACGTTGGAACTCTCATTTTCGAATACGTCGAGCCCTGCTGTTGAGTTTTATCTGAGTAAGGAGTATCTCTGTTTGTCGATGTGCTTTAACCGTGTTGGTTCGGTGTCTCGTTTTATTGTTTCAAGCTGTTCCGACGTGGTTGTGTCATACGTTGTTTTTGAGACATATTATTGCCGTTTTGTATCCCGAGCAAACCCATTTTAAAAATATTTCGTGAACTCTGGAAAAATATTATATTCGATAATGTTATAAATGTTCGAACTCCCTCGTGAAATTGTTGTTGAAATTTGACCATTAGTGAATCTCTGTTCGATAGTTTCTGTCTCTGTTTTCTGCTTTATCACAAGGTTTTGTTCCTAATCTTATGGCCTAAGTTTTCAATTATAATTGCAAGAAAGCGTGTGGCGCAGTGGTCTTCTGTGTGCCATTCTATGAGTGAGGTTCGTGGTTCGAGCCTTGATTCTCGCAGTCTTTTTTTTCTAAATATTCCCATCCTGGAATTGCAGCTAAGGTTCGCGGGCCTTCCAGCCCATATCTAGCCCATGCGTGGCCCATTGCTAGTCAGTAGTTCAGGCCCGCGATTGGCCCGCGAGCTCGGAGAGAAGGCAGCCTGATTTCGGCCCAATTCTTGATCAATTTGGGCCCAATTCGCGTCTGCGAGGCCTAAATGTGGGCCAGTTTTTGGCCAGCGCTTTTGCAGCTCGGCAGTTGACTTTCTAGCCAATTTTTGTGTTTCAGAGTCCGTTTTTCGTACTGATTTCAATTATAAAAATTACTTAATTTTTAGAAAAAAATTGGAAAAATTAATTTGGGTCCCGAGACTCTACTTTAGTTTTCCGAGTCCTATCTTTTCAAAAATGTGAGAGTTCCAAGATTATGAAAAATCTGATTAAAACCCTTACGTCTTAATTTTTATTAAGTATGAGTTTTATGTTAAATTCGAGTAAGTGAGGTAGATTGTTAATTAGGAGTTAAGGTATATAGATAAATATGGTTTAATGTGAAATTGATTGACAATAGAAGAAAGTCACTTATTAAAAAATTTTATAATTTTCAAGCTCAATCTTAGATAAAATGTTGATTAGGAGTTAAGGTATATAGATAAATATGGTTTAATGTGAAATTGATTGACAATAGAAGAAAGCCACTTATTATAAAATATAATAATAGTCAAGCTCAATCTTAGATAAAATATTGATTAGGAGTTAAGGTATATAGATAAATATGGTAAAATGTGAAATTGAGTGACAATGGAAGAAAGTCACTTATTAAAAAAATATAATAATGTTCAAGCTCAATCTTAGATAAAATGTTGATTAGGAGTTAAGATATATAGATAAATATGGTTTAATGTGAAATTGATTGACAATAGAAGAAAGCCACTTATTAAAAAATATAATAATGTTGAAGCTCAATCTTTAGATAAAATGTTGATTAGGAGTTAAGGTTTATAGATAAATATGGTTTAAAGAATAGACTATTATATCATAAGATATAAAATCAAGTATTGGTTTAGGGTTTAGGGTTTAGGGTCATATTAGTGATATATGCGAGGGGGGTATGCGACTTCGCATACCCCCTTCGCATTTCTATAAGAAAGTTTATTTGTTATTTTCTTTCATCTTTCAGTTATGCGAATTTCTGCATATTGCTCGCATACCCCATTTGCACTTCTACTCAAAAGTTTATTTTCTATTTTTTTTTTATTTCTTTCATCTTTCAGTTATGCGATGGGGTATCCGAATTGCCGCATATTGCTCGCATACCCCCTTCGCACTTCTACTCGAAAATTCTATTTTTTTTTCTTTCATCTTTGAGTTATGCGAATTTCCGCATATTGCTCGCATACCTCATTCACACTTCTACTTGATTTTTTTTTTTAAATTCTCTATTCTCGACATACAAAATTGCGACATACAAACTTCGCATATTATTCGCCGAGTTGGTGCATAATGGTAACACAAAACTTCCTGACCGGCTTGAACTTGAATAGTCGCCTTCCTTCTCGCCGGTTGAATGTCGTGCACCTACAAAGAACTCTCACACCGGAGGGGTTTTCTGGTGAAGAGCCTCCGAAGCTTAAGTCAATGTATGTTCAATCAATTCTCAAGAGTAAGCAATAGAATGATCGTGTCGAAGAAGAAAGGCTCACCCTCTTTATATAGGGGTGAGATACCTGACCAAGGGCTGCCCGGATTTGATGAGCTGTCTGCCCTAGCTGCCCGTCCGTACACACCATACGCGTGTGTCAGAGGTAGCCGTCGCCACTATCGCCTGCACCAATCCCTTTTGGACGCGTGTCCTCCTGCACATGGGGTAGGCTGTTAGAGGTGGTTATCGCTATCAACCACTGCTTTCTCGACACGTGTCCCCCTGCACATGGGGTAAATATTCTCCTTGAGTTCAGTTAGAGGCTCTTTCACGCGCCTATGCCTAGGCCGATCAGTGTGGTGTTAAGTCCTCGAGGTGGTTCGACCTTTCGAGGTCGACTAAACTGCTCTATCGCTCCTATGGTCGAAGAATAGTTTGGTCGACAGCTGTGCTTGGTCAACTAGATATTCTGCTCGATTTTCTTGACTTCCTCATAGTACGACTCCCTCGACCGGTCCATAGACCGGTTCAGCCTTGTGGGTATAATATCCCATATCATCTAGTCCCCCCCACTCTGGTCGAGCCTGAATGACTCGATCTAAGAGTGAATTTGTGTCCATCGACCTCCTGGATAACATGGTGTCCAATATCGACCATCTGATGGATTTCCTGTTTATTTTTTCAAATAATACCCCATTAATTGCCAGGGATAGGGTCACATATCATATGTCCTTTCTGCCGTGCCTACTTTTCTGCCACACGTCGCATGATGAAGAGCCGAGTTTGAACAGAAGGCCGAGTTTGAAATCAAGGTTAAGTCCCTTGATGAAGAGCTTTCCTTAAAGAATAAAGTTCTCGCGGAGCGTGAGGCCGCCCTTTCGGTAAAAGAGGTTGCGGTGGCCGAGAAAGAAACCGCGCTAAAGGAGAAGGAGGCTGCGCTCGAGAAAGAACGAGTTGCTCGAGTACAAATGGAGACTGCTCGAGCGCAAGCCAGGGCTACTCGAGTGCAGGCACAGACGGCTCGAGCCCAGGCGGAGGCTGCCCGGGCTGAGCTGGAGGCTACCTTGGCCAAAGAAAGGGCTGCCCACACTGAAGAGAAGCAGAGATATGCAAATGCCACTGCCCTTCGAGCTAGGCAGATGCTTTGGGCGACAACAACTGGGCAGCTCTTCCTCCGAGAACACCGTGCGCAAGTGGTGGCTGACTTTATGCAGTCGCCACAATTTTTGAAGGAGGTTCAAGACTTCGGGGTGGACTGCTTTCAGTTCGCCCTACAGAAGGCCGGCGAGCAGATCGCCGAGGATGACTTCGAGCAGCTCGACCCCGGGGTTATCTGGGATGCCTTACCAAAGGTTCCCTTTGGTTTTCATGGGGATCCTACTCTACCCCTCGAGCATGAGTGGTGGTCGGGCAGCTCGAAAGAACCTTAGGCCGATCGGAAATTTTAAAGAAGACCTTCGCTCTGCCTGATGATGCTACTCCCCCAGCTGCCATATTGGTCGCAATGGCTGAATCTATTCGACGACGCCCACTTAATGAGGCCTGCGACTCGGCCTCTGGTACCGGTCCTCAGCTCGACCCAAATGCCAGCTCGAGCAACGCCGACTCGACCGCCGCCCCTCCTCCTCTGTAGTGTAGTGTTGTATTTCCAGTTTCCATTTGTATTTAATTGAAAATCTGCAAATGTGTGTACCTCTCACGATCTCATGATCTTCTTGAAATGAAAATGTTTTGGTTGATTTATTTCTATCTTTGTCGATGCTTGTGATGACCTGCTTTGGTACGCTTGTGTGATCTCTTAGCAAGGTAGCTTGAGTGAGCTCATATGCCGTTAACGTATTTTCCATCCTTTAACTTGTATTTTTTCATGTAATTGTGCATTTCGAACACATGCCCTCTTCCAAAGGAGTGATCGTGACATACGACCATCTAACCTCATGGTTTCAATCATGATGGGTTTTTCCTTTTTGAACACAAGCCCACCCTCAAAAGGGTGGTCGTTACATGCGACCATCCAGCCTCATGGCCTTAGTGATGATGGATTTTTTTCTTTTTGAACACATTCCCACCCTCAAAGGGGTGGTCGTTACATGCGACCATCCAGCCTCATGGCCTTAGTCATGATAGATTTTTTTTCTTTTTGAACACATGCCCACCCTCAAAGGGGTGGTCGTAACATGCAGATTTTCCCTTCGAGCGCATGCCCACCCTCAAACGGGTGGTCATTACATACGACTATCCAGCCTCATGGCCTTATTCATGATGGATTTTTTCTTCGAGCGCAAGCCCACCATCAAAGGGGTGGTCGTTACATACGACCATTCAGCCTCCTGGCCTTATTCATGATGGATTTTTTCTATGAGCGCATGCCCACCCTCAAAGGGGTGGTCGTTACATACGACCATCCAGTCTCCTGGCCTTATTCATGAAGGATTTTTTCTTCGAGCGCATGCCCACCCTCAAAGGGGTGGTCGTTACATACGACCATCCAGCCTCCTGGCCTTATTATTTTTTCTTCGAGCGCATGCCCACCCTCAAAGGGGTGGTCGTTACATACGACCATCCAGCCTCCTGGCCTTATTCATGATGGATTTTTTCTTCGAGCGCATGCCCACCCTTAAAGGGGTGGTCGTTACATACGACCATCCAGCATCCTGGCCTTATGATGTATTTTTTTCCTTTTCATATAACCTGTTATCAAGGTTAATCCCAGGATTCCAGCTATATAGAAATAATTCGACAAACAGTAAATTGTAAAGACTCCAATACGCCATTTCATTGATTATCAAGCAAAGAAGCTCATTACATTGATGCTAGTGAGTTGCTCTATGAATAAAAAGAAAAATTTTAAGCATAATATTTCTTCAAGTTAGCCACATTCCATGACCTGGCTAGAGATCTTTCTTATGCATCCTTTAAAGAGTATGCCCCTCCAGCATGGACTTTTTCGACCAAGTATGGTCCTTCCCAGTTCGGCTCTTATTTTTCGACATGCTTCAACACATCAACTCTTTTCCATACCAAGTCGCCCACCTGGAATCTTCGTGTTTTCACTTTCCTATCATGCACTGCTCGCATCCTTTGTTTGTACTCCTCGACTCTCGAAGCTCTTCGATTGTGTCGAGCGCTGCCATCATCAAATGTTCATTCTGTTCTCGATCATACGTGCTCGATCTTTGGGACTGAACCTCGACCTCTACCGGCAACAAAGCTTCCATTCCGTAAACCATACTAACGGTGTTTCTCCAGTGGTCGATCGGGGCGTTGTTCTGTACGCCCATAGCACCAAAGTACGTTCATCCACCCACGCTCCCGATGCCTTCTCTAGCCTTGTTTTTAGACCGTTCAGTATAATCCTGTTGGTCACTTCGACCTGCCCGTTGTCTTGCGGATGCGCGACTGAAGCGAAGTGTTGCTCGATTTTTATGCCCTCGCACATGCCCGGATCCGCTTGCCATTAAATTGGGTCCCATTGTCCGACACCAACACTTTAGGAACTCCGAACCTGCAGCATATGTTGTCATATAGAAAATGTATCACTTTCTCCTCCGTGATCTTTGCCAGAGGTTCAGCCTCCACCCACTTCGTGAAGTAATCGACCGCGAAAATAAAGAACTTTCTCTGTCCAGTTCCTTGGGGGCATGGGCCCAACCAGGTCGATCCCCCATTGGGTGAATGGGATGGGAGAAGTCATCGCCATCATAGCTTCGGTCGGTTAGTGAATAAGTGGGCCATGTTTCCTGCATTGCAAACATTTCCGCACCATCCCTTTTGCATCTTCCCTCATCATTGGCCAGAAATATCCTGCCCTTAGAGCCTTTGCCACCAGGGAACCTGCCTTGCTGTGGTCGCTGCAACATCCCTCGTGGATCTACTTCAACACATATCGCCCTTCTTCTCCGGTTACACATCGTAAGTGGGGGCCCGCGTGCGATCTTTTGTAGAGAATCCCTCCGTGCTCGAAAAATCTCCTTATTACTTTAACGGCTCCTTCTGTAACGCCCCGTATTTTATTAATAAAGGAAAATACTAGCTTTTAGTTTTAAGCTAGCCTTTATTAATAAATAATCATGTTCATGTTCAAGTTCAAATTGATCAGTCAGTCATATTCTATGTTCGACTATTAGTCGATAAGTTATTCGGTTC
>CACSLK010027813.1:5272786-5282972 GCA_902706635.1 Striga hermonthica | reverse complement strand
AAATGGAATTGATAGAAACTGCAAAACACAGCTTTTACAGCATACCTCTAACAAAAACTTCCTGACTGGCTGGAACTTGAATAGTCGCCTTTCTTCTCGTCGGTTGAATGTCGTGCACCTACAAAGAACTCTCACACCGCTGACCTCTCGTATTGGGGCCGCGACCCCATGGGAAAATGACTCGATCTTGATAAGAAGGGAGGGGTTTTCCGATGAAGAGCCTCCGAAGCTTAAGTCAATGTATGTTCAATCAATTCTCAAGAGTAAGCAATAGAATGATCGTGTCGAAGAAGAAAGGCTCACCCTCTTTATATAGGGGTGAGATACCTGACCTAAGGCTGCCCGGATTTGATGAGCTGTCTGCCCTAGCTGCCCGTCCGTACATACCATACGCGTGTGTCAGAGGTAGCCGTCACCACTATCGCCTGCACTAATCCCTTTTGGACGCGTGTCCTCCTACACATGGGGTAGGCTGTCAGAGGTGGTTATCGCTATCAACCACTGCTTTCTCGACACGTGTCCCCCTGCACATGAGGTAAATATTCTCCTGGAGTTCAGTTAGAGGCTCTTTCACGCGCCTATGCCTAGGCCGATCAGCGTGGTTTTAAGTCCTCGAGGTGGTTCGACCTTTCGAGGCCTACTAAACTGCTCGATCGCTCCTCTGGTCGAAGAATAGTTTGGTCGACAGCTGTGCTTGGTCGACTAGATATTCTGCTCGATTTCCTTGACTTCCTCATAGTACGAACCCCTCGACCGGTCCATAGACCGGTTCAGCCTTGTGGGTATAATATCCCATATCACATAATAAATTTTTTGAAACTTTGAAACCGCTGACAGCTGGAATATTGGAACGTACGGCCGATTTTGAGGCGTCTTTTTCGCTCTTCGAAATGTCATTTCCTCCGTCTACGTAAAGCGTGTAATCTTCGATCCTCTCATGCCCCCAGAACTCTTTGGTAATGGCCCTCCGTTTTCCCCTTCTCTTGTATATGAGAAGCAGTTTGCCGGAGATAAACCAGAATTACAAAAATTGTTTCTTTCGACCCATGAGGCAATTCTTTACGATTACTATGTCTGAGTTGAGAACTCCTAACCTTCTGAATTCATCGGAGGAAAAAATTCAACGAGCGGAAATTCCGCTATCTAACTTTGTTAACGTGGCCCTGGAGGAAACATATGCCGAGACGCGACGATGATGAAGATCAAACCTCCTGTCCCGGGTATTGCCGGATCAACTGTGAAAAGGTTGAAGGTCGGAACGGCATGCGTCGGCGGCCGGGGTGTAACGGCCCGGCCCTCTGTCATAGGCAATGCTTGCCTCAATCTCTCTAAGTTGTGGTCGGCCAGGTTTTTCTGATAGAGGAAGGTGTTTGGCCGACGGGGATCTCTTCCCGGAACCCGTCTGCGCCCACTGCTTGAGAGCGTGGTGGGAGGGGCCAAGATCATGCTGGAGTTTTACCTAGAACTCCACAAACAAGCTCGGCCCACGACTCCTCTTTCTGTAGTTTGACTGCTCTGTTGCTCGTCGGCTGGGGTTGAAGCGACTGTAAAAGCAGTAGTGTAGGGATTTCTGTTCAATATTTTATTCTGCAAAATTTGGCTGGGTTTGAAGCGACTGTAAAAGCAGTAGTGTAGGGATTTCTATTCGATCTTTTATTCTGCGAAAACATTTTTCGCATATTATTCGTCTATTTGGTGTATAATAATTTTATTTTGTAGAATTTAATTTTAGGAAAATTCTAAAATCTAAACAGTTTAAGCTAATAAACCTGCGACAATTAGACGAAAAAATTTTGCACACCAACTGCACAACATTCGTAGCTTAATCGAAGATTTTTTCTTTTAAAAAAGTATATATTTTTGGAAAATTTCTATTCGGCGACACTCATAATTGCGATATACAAACGTCGCATATTATTCGACGAGTTGGTGCATAATAAGTTTTTTATGTAGAATTTATTTTTTTGAAAATTCTTGTTTAGGCGAATGAACCTGAGACTATTTGTCGAAAATATTCCGCACAACAAACGCATAACACTCATAGTATAATCGAAGAAGAATAATTTTTTTTTAATTTGTTTTTGGAAATTTTCTTCTTCGAAAGACAAACGTCGCGTATTATTCGCCTAGTTGGTGCATAATAAGTTTTTCTTTAGAATTTAAGTTTTGGAAAATTCAAACTGTTTAGGCAAATGAACCTGCGACAATTAGTTGAAAATATTCCGCACAACAAACGCATATCACTCGTACTAAAATCGAAGAATATATATATATTTTTTTTAAATTTTCTTTTTGAAATTTTCTATTCTGCGACACACATAATTGCGACAAACAAACGTCGTATAGTTCATTTGCAGGTCAACCGCAGGATATTCGTAGACCCCTTTTTGTATAAGAGTATAAAACATTTATTATTAAACAATTATTAAAATATTTTGTGATAGAAATGGTCTGATAAGTGATAAATGCGATTCTTTATGCGACCGTCTCACGAAGGATATGCGTTTATTCGCAGGTCTACCGCAGGGAATTAAACTGCGAAAGAGATACGGAAACTAAACCATTATATTTATTTGTTTATTAAAAATGCATCGGAATTACGAAAGTATGGCGCTTGTTACGCGAATATTACTCGACTGCTGTTTTTCGCATATTTCGTCGTATAGTTTATTATTTAAAACAAAAAAAAGAAAGCGAAACGTCTCATATACGCTATTTTAACAGTAGCACCTCTCCAAGGAAGAAAACAAAAAAGAAAGAGGGGCGAAACATTTGGGATTCCATCTTGCGACATTAATTCGCATAGTTACTGTTATAAATTTAAAGAAGAAAAGAACCAAAAATGATGAACGTGAACGACGCCATGGCCTTCTTTGGAGATAATAAGATTTCACGAATCAAGCTTTTCACGCGGCGGGTGTCCTAACGGCTATTGCGGTCGGCGACTCAACGGCTGCCGTAACGGGTATGGCGGGCGGCGACTTAGCGACTGAAGGCACGGGTCCGGAGGCCATCTCTTCTGGAGGGGTAACTTCCATTTGTTGCAGTTATTTAATTTAAGTTATTTAATTTCATCTGCTTTAACAGTTAAGAAATAGTTGTTTTTATTTGATAATGTAAAAGTAATTTGATTTGAATAATTAACAACAACAACAATGAGATTTGTTTAGGATTCGTGGTCATACAAAGACCGAAACTGATCGGTAATTATGAAGGGCTGAAAATCAACGTTAACAGCCGGTAGGATATATGTTCTGATATCAAGAACGAGTTGGGCCTCGTTGAAGGGGACTTGACTGCTTTCCAGGGCTCGGTCTTTGGTCCGTTTCTCCAGTTTGATTATAATGCTAATGTCTCTGCAAAGGCAATGCATGGGGTTCTTTCGCGCGAGGTGACTCGTGGCGGTCAGAACCCGAACGAGATGTGGTTCCATATTGGTAACCATCTTACCCGATTCTCTGCCCATGAGTATGTTGTGGTGACCGGGCTTGCTTTTGGATCGTCTGCGTTTGACCCGAACTCAGTGCCTCCTTCTCCATCGTCTACTTTTTATGACAAATATAAAGGCAAGTGGGTCACTATGCAGTAGTTACGTGATGACTTCAAGGCAGGGCACTTCCGTTACTTTCGGGATGTGATAGTGAGAGTGGCAAAGATGCTAATGCTCATATACTTCATCATTCCTCATGACGACAAGAAGCGTCGGTATATTGATACCTGCTGGTGGGCTTTGCTCGAGGACGACCAGATGTGGGAGAAATTCCCATGGGGGAGTTACTCGTTTCAGTACCAGCTCGACTACTTGAAGACGCCCCAGTGCAATAATATGAAATATCATATCTATAGATTTCACTGGGCGTTTCTAGTATGGTGCTACGAGGCAATCCCTGCATTAGGTCGTGCATGTGGAGCATGTACCTCGGTGAGACGTCCACCACAGCTGGTTCACTGGGAACTAAAGAAGAAAACACTTCCAAATACATTTTTTTACCAACATGTATTATTTGATCTTAATCATTTTTTTTATTATTATTGGAAACGTTAGCAAGTGATATCCGAAATTTTTTTTAAGTCTTAAAGATTTCTGATGATTTCTTTATTTTTATGTTCTATTTTTTAAATTTAGTTGGAGGTGATTGTGACACTACCGCTGAATGAGGATGAGATTGGCGTGTTGGACCTCTCGAATTTGAATGTTCAGGGGCCTCGATTTTTGAGACGGGGTAACCCGGCCAGTCGCCGTATGCAAGACTCGGCACTGCCGTCCATGCTGGCTCTGCAATCTCAAATTTCGGCCGACACTGTGCACTGGGAGGAGGCGAGGCCAACAGATGGGTCGGCCTTTATTGAGGATATTCGCGCGTGCGTACAGGCTGAAATGNAATGTTATAGCCAGAATATCCTCTGAGGTGTCGGCAATCATTCTACGGGAGGTGCCGACTGTTCTTCGACAGGAGTTGGCCAATCTGTCGCACCCCCATCTGGGACAGCCTCCTCCCCAGTCCGAGCCAGCCGTCAACTCAACGAGACATCGTTCTACCTCCACCTCCCATAAGAGCCAGCATTCCACCACCCACTCCTGTAAGAGGCAGCATTCCTCCACTCCCATCTCCGAGACAGCCGCCGCCAACCCCTCCATCTCCGAGACAGCCGTCGCCAATCTCCCCATCGAGACAGTCGTTGCCAATCTCCCCATCGAGACAGTCGTCGATTCCCCGTCCACCTCCACCTCCCATGATAGCCAACATTCCCCCACCCACTCCCGTAAGAGACAACGTTCCTCCACTCCCATCTTCGAGACAGTCGCCATCAAGCCCTCCATCTCCGAGACAGTCGTCGCTAATCCCCCCCATCGAGACAGTCGTCGCCAATCCCCCCATCGAGACAGTCGTTGATTCCCCCTCCACCTCAACCTCCCATGATAGCCAGCATTCCCCCACCCACTCCCGTAAGAGACAGCGTTCTTCCACTCCCATCTCCGAGACAGCCGTTGTCAACCCCTCCATCTCCGAGACAGCCATCCCCAATCCCCCCTCGAGACACCCGTCGCTCGCACCTCCACCTCTGAGACACCCCTCCCTGAGACAGTCGTCGCTAACACCTCCAAGACACCCGTCGCTCCCACCTCCACCTCCGAGACACCGGTATTGCAGTCCACTTCTTCTTCGCAGTCCTCGTCTTTGGAGATTAAAGTTGATCAACAAAGACGACCAGGACGTGCTGTTGTATGTAGTCCATTTCGACCTGAAGAGAACAGACAGTATGCCAAAAATAAGGGCAAGTTTGAACGGTTCCTCAAATCCACGAATAAAGAAATGTAAGTACATCCAAAAGATCTTTTATTATTTATATTTAAGAAACAATAACTTTCTATTATATTATTTAATAGGCGGAATGTCGGCATTTCATATGGGGTGGACAAGGGGTGGTTTCAGGAGTTGGTTAATCCGAATGAAATGATATTTGACGAGGTATGTATATGTTTGTCTTGTAATATCTTAACAAATAAAAATGAATTGATGGATGATGTTTGGTTTGAATTTATAAAACAGCACGTTGATGCATATATACTTGGGGATTATGCAAAGCAATTCACTCTTGTTGGACTTGCAGCCACGGGTAGATATGTTGGGCACTTACACCATCGTGCCGACTAAGTTTTTTGTGAGATTATTTTAATCCTTTCTCTTTTCCTTGTCATTCCATTTTTATTTATAATTATATTAATAACATTATTATTTATAATTTTGTTGTATTTTATATAGTTGATGCTGGATAAATTGGAGAAGTAGATTGATAAGGGGGGAGTGGACCCGGAATCGGAGCCCCTTCGATCTTTGATTTGCATTGCGAATGAGGGGGTCAGCAGTTGGGGGAATCCGTATCGTTAGAGGGACATTCAATTTGTAAGTTTTCAATGATTCTGAATCAATTAATATTGCAATCTTTCCTAAAAAATTAGTGAATTTCTCACTACTCGATGCAACAGATTATTGGAGTAGTGAATTTGTCCAACCACTACGTGACTGTTAAGATCTCTTTATTCAAGGGGACGATAAGTGTGTTTGACCCCCTACGGCAAACGTATTTAGAAAAGAAGAACGAGCACATTCACGAAAATCGCGTCAAAGGACTCCAAAAAATCCAAATTCTAATTCCAGTGATTGCGACGTATGCGAAAGTAGAGGGAGTGAGCAAAAAGTTCGAATTGGAATTCAAGCAACAATACTATCTTGCAACATGATAAAATTAATTGTGGTGTATGCGCTGTGGAGATGGTACGAACATTGCTCACGAGGACGATGCGTTTCAGGAAGTCTAACAAGGAGTTGGTTAGAGCAATGAGGCACAAAATTGCTCAACAAATTTTTCAGTTTAGTACAGAACCAGACACAATTACCGACCCAGTTCTTTAGTGATTCATGTAATACATTTTTATTATTATTTTTTTTTTCTGCATTTTATTATAATTTTGTTGTTTGTTGTATGTATGTGGTATTTCTCATACCTGAAAGAAAAAAATTAAACTAAATTAAACGATGAAAGATGAAAGAAATAAAAAATAAACTTTCGAGTAGAAGTGCGAAGGTGGTATGCGAGAAATATGCGGCAACTCGCATACCCCATCGCATAACTGAAATAACTGAAAGATGATAGAACTAAAAAATAAACTTTCGAGTAGAAGTGCGAAGATAGTATGCGAGCAATATGCGTAAATTCGCATACCCCATCGCATAACTGAAATAACTGAAATATGAAAGAAGTGCGTAGGTGGTATGCGAGCAATATGCGAAAATCCGCATACCCCATCGCATAACGGAAGATGAAAGAAAAAAAAACTTTAGAGTAGAAGTGCAAAGGTGGTATGCGAGCAATATGCGGAAATTCGCATCCCTCATCGCATAACTGAAATAACTGAAAGATGAAAGAAATAAAAAATAAACTTTCGAGTAGAAGTGCGAAGGTGGTATGCGAGCAATATGCGTAAATTCGCATACCCCATCGCATAACTGAAATAACTGAAAGATGAAAGAAATAAAAAATAAATTTTTGAAGAGAAATGCGTAGGTGGTATGCGAGCAATATGCGGAAATCCGCATACCCCATCGCATAACTGAAAGATGAAAGAAATAAAAAAAAACTTTAGAGTAGAAGTGCGAAGGTAGTATGCGAGCAATATGCGGAAATTCGCATACCCCATCGCATAACTGAAGTAACTTAAAGATGAAAGAAATAAAAAATAAACTTTAGAATAGAAGTGCGAAGGTGGTATGTGAGCAATATGCGGAAATTCACATACCCCATCGCATAACTGAAATAACTGAAAGATGAAAGGAATGAAATAAAAAAATAAACTTTTGAGTATAAGTGAGAAGGTGGTATGCAAGCAATATGCGTAAATTCGCATATCCCCTCGAATAACTGAAAGATGAAAGAAACACGAAAAAAACTTATTATGCACCAACTCTGCGAATAATATGCTACGTTGCTATGTCGCAGTTGTGTCGCAGAATAATTTTTTTGACTAATAGTCGCAGATTCATTCGCCTAACAAGAATAATTATTTAATGGGCGACGGACCGCGATTGACCGAATCGCACATCGAATCTCCGCATATTCATCGAAGAACAATCGCATACTTTAACTCATAATTTTCTCGCACATGCTCATAACTGTCGCCTATTTATCGCATAGTTCATCGCATATGTCTTCGTACTTTTTGGGGTGAAAAACTTAGCTTTTTATTGGGTGGTGCGAAAAACTTAGTATGACTTCAGAACGGGGTGAAAATAGCTATTTTCTCTAATAACAAACTATGAAATCAACATATATATGAATAAATTGGTCTGACTATAGGACTAACGGTAAACCGGTACTCATGTGCACACTCTGGGAGTCCCCTCCCACATAAATCCAGGCTAGGCATTGCCCACTCATCTGGAAGCTAGACTTTGGATGGGCCCTAATACACACATCCAAGTCATAACTGAAATACTGAAATATTGACCAAGACGGGATTACTCATCCGTCTCGATCCTTCAATTTAATCACATATAGACCTCAGACATGGTAAATTATTAAAAGCGATGAAATACATAGTACATGGTCCTCACCTAGAAACTGGCGAATGCAAATGCTGAAATATCTGAAATGGGTAGCTGACGGAGGCTCGACTCTCCTCAAGCTACAAAATATATTGAGCAAAATATTCTAAGTAATGAGCTTAGAATAAAACTTAAATTTTATTATCTGATCTGTCTAGGTTCGCTCACTCTGCTTCAAAATCATTTTAGGGATTTACGAGTTGATTTTGAAAATATTACTGTCTTTGAGGCATTTTAGAGTTCTCTAAAATATTTCCAAGTCTGGAACTAAAATCTGACTTAATCTCATCTGACTGAAATCTAAACTATATCTAGATCTTTAATCTATCTGGAATCTTAACTTTATCTGAAATCTTAACTATATCTGAAATCTATTTGAAATATATATTTGAAATTCTATCTCTGAAATTCTATCTGAAATATATATACATATATAATATATGAAATTATATCTCTAAAATTCTATCTAAAATATATATCTGAAATTCTATCTGAAATATCTCGAACCATCCGGACTGCCCAGACTGATTTGGTTGAACTAAAATTCTCTACGAACCATCTGGCCTGCCCAGATTGGTTCGACTGAACAGGACCGACGGCTCACTTAGAGTCGATCGATCATTCACTTGACTATGTGCAACTCGGTTTGACCGTGGTCCAAGTTCGGAGTGGCAACTCGAGCCGGCACGAACTCGACTAACTCGGCATAGCCGATGCACGGGTTTGGAACGGTGCCACGGTCACTGACGCACGGGCGTGCTTGGACCACGGCTGACAAAAACGGTGCATAGACGAAAGACGGCTGGACTCGGTGCACGGGCACGCACTCGGTGGTTTGACTTGGACTTGGTGCAGGGGCACGCACTCGGTGGTTCGGCTCCAACGGTGGGACGAGAGTCGAGCACATGTGCGAGACGACGATATGCATTACGAATTAACGGTACGACGTCTAAAAATTATCCAGACGGTACTAGGGTTCAGCCAAGTATAATCGGACCCAAAAAAATACCCAGTTATCGGAACCGGATAAAACTAGGGTTTCTGATTCTGGAAAATTCTAACTCATTTTAAGCCAATATTTAAATCACTAATTTCTAAGTGATTTATATGGATTAATATCCATCAACTGCAGCTAAATTCATATCCTACTAATTTTTCTAAAATATCGCAGTCCTCGGCTAAAGTCCCAATTTTAAAAACTAAGTCAAACGACATCCAAAATTCATGAAATTCGAAACATAACATACTCAACATATACGTGATCTACGGTCAAAATAACAAGTCCAAAGTCAACCCCTAGACTAGTCAACTCAAAATCGCTACGACCGGTCAACACCTTTGACCGGCTCGTTTGCCTATCAATCGAAGTCCGAAAATTTTCAAATTCGCACTTAAGCCTCAAGACAACGTAATGAATTTAATGGTATGTATTTCAACATTTTATCGCAATTATTTAAAAAGTCCCGAAAAATAGCTTCAAGCTCGTATGTCCCTTTTTTCCAAAATAGCTCAAATCACATATCATTTTTCTCTTATCTCATTTATATCATTTAGTCTAATCCATAAAATTTGAGTCTTAGTTATTATACCTTAAAATGTTTGAAACGAGCGGATCGGGATAAAACACGAGTAGATCGGGCTAGAAACGGGTCAAAGGAGCCAAATCGGTTCAAGCTAGGGGCTGTGGGCCGGATCTGGAGTTACTAGGGTCAGATCTCGGGCTAAGAAAGTCGGAAACGGGCCGAAAATGCTATTGGTCGGGTCCCTGAGCTACAACTACGCGGAGGAGCTGTTTTTTCGGTGGTTTCTCGCCGGAATCGGGCCTGGGACGGTGGTTTCAAACTGAACCGCGGGCTAAGAGACTGGAACCGGGCTGGACACGAATGTTGGTGACGAGAATGAGCTGCCGACGTCAAGGGTCGCGAGTAGAAGCTGAAATTGCGCTGCTACAGTGACGCCAGAAAGCTGCGATGGTGGTGGCGCGTGGAGGTGCTGGTGCGCGTGGAAGGGTCGCGCTCGTCGCTATGTACGGACGGAGGAGTAGAGGTGCGCGAATGGGCACCTCCGTGAAGGTGAAGGTA